>JANJEY010000009.1:6182396-6192832 GCA_024703695.1 Erythroxylum cataractarum
TCTCTCAATTCACAAATTACCCACAATTCTAATTAGTTCTAAAGCTCTCTAATAAACAATCGAGTCTCACATGGGATCTCTCTCCATGAAATTGCCGACTAGATTGATTAAGTGGTCAATTAGATTGCCTAACTCTCATTAATCTAATTTACTCATTTTTATCTGGTTCACCCTCTCAATTTGTAACCAAAATATGCAAATACATTAATCAATCATAACACTCAAACCAAGTAAACATAATTCAACTAGATTGACATTAAAAATAAGCAAAATCCCAAAGGAAAAGTTAGAACATCATTAACAACTCAAAATCCATAACTATACAACCCATCTCAATCTTCCACATTAAATGAATAAAAAAGTAAATGGGGGGAGGAAATGAAACTTAGATTGGATGATTCGAGAAAGCAGCAGTGTCGGGAGATCACCTATTTTGAGAAGCTTCAGCGTCAGAACCCTCCTTTTTTCCTCTTCATCTTTTCTTTCTCTGTGTATCCAAATGTAAGCAAAATGTCAAAACTCCCTCTAGGGTTCCATTATTATCCTTTTAATAGTCTTTCTAATTAAGGTAACCCTAATATCTTTCTAGTGTTCAAAATGTCCCTTGAAACTCGAATCTGAAAGTGACTCCTCATTTATCAACACACTACCCACGATCATGACCCTTAAGCACAAATGCAGCCTATTTATCTTCTCTCTATCACGATCGTGGCAAATTCCCCACGATCGTGGCCTTATGCTTAAGCTTCTGTCATGATCGTGGGCCTATATTGGTTCTTTTGTCATGATTATGGCAAGTTCCCCACGATCATGGCCCTGTGTTTTGGTTCAAGTCTCCTCTAAAACTCTTCTAAATTTCCTGAAATACTAACAAACTCATCATGACACCTCATATATATATAATTGAAGCTCAAAAACATGTTCTCACCTAAAGGAAGCTTAAAACACAAATGTTTATGAACTAACACAATTCTTAACCTAAACACACACTAAAAAATCAAATTAACCACTAAACACATATCAAATTACATATAAAACTATAATGCAATCTACACTTATTAGCATCCCCATACTTAAACTTTTGCTTGTGCTCAAGCAAAGATCAAATACAACCAATAAAATTCTATCATTTCATTTTCACAAAGATTAAAGCATGCAATTCCTTAAACCTTGGCCAACTCAAGTGTCAAGCTAGTACACATATCATGACTAATTTTCATTGGTGCACATAAACAAACTCAACTTATAAAACCAACACTCAAAGATAAGTATAAATTGAAAATGGATCTTCCTTATGGATTTCACTCATTTCTCTCAAGTGTTTGATGGTTAATGTTTCACTCAAACTTCCTATAGGAAACCACACTATCATAGGCTTGCTAATACACCAATTTTACTCCATAATGATTGCATACTAGGATAGGTCAAAAGAACTTTGTTTCGAGTTGTAATACGACGAAGGTTAAGGTGGGTTAAACAAGTTTTAGGGGTTCATCACAAGCATTTATAAACTACCAAGTGTACAAAAGAATGAAAAAGATAAACTTATGAGATATGCAAATAGATAAGACTACTTCTTCACACTTATTGAAGCTACTACATGTTATTCCATTTTCTTTTTTGTGTGATTTTTTGTTTTTGTTTTTGTTTTTTTAATAAAGAAACAATGAATAGAAAACAACAACTATATTCCATATGCTCTTAACTTATGATTCCATACTAAAGTATCACTTAGCACTCTATTGACTTGTTATCGGGTAAGCTTATAAGGATTTTGGGTTTTAAAATTGGGTGATTTCAAGAAACAAAAGGTTAAAAGCTAAATGGGGCTAGCAAGGGATAATAAATGGGTAGGTCATTTAAGCCAAAGGTTAAAGCAAAACGGCCTTAATCATTTCCATCTAGCATGCATCTACTAGATTTAATTTGATTCAAAGCAAGTTCTAAAGATAATTACCTAAGGAAACATCATACAAACAAGGAAATGAAATGACTATATAATGGAGTCATAAAGGCATTACTCCTCACATAGGCTCAAATGAAAATCAATTATGGTTCTATACATTACCTCATTGATAAAGTGTCAAGTACTAAGTAAGCTTATATGGCCAAATACTTTCATCACTCTAAATAGTTCACTCTCCACTCAAGTAGCCTAATTTAAGTTCATGCATGCATTTATTCTCATCCCAACTAGCATGATAGAATCTCATGGCAACACATTCATCACAAAGATTCAAATGTAAAGGAAATGACACACTTAATACTAACAACCTAATATGCATTTTAAATGACATGCAAAAATGCAAACATAAATGAAAAGACTACCTCCCCACACTTGAACAAAACATTGTCCTCAATTTACAAAAGAGAACATCCAAAAGTAACAAACACACCGTGAAAAACAAAACAAAACACAAAAAGAATAAAAGAAGAGATTAAGGGAAAGATGGGCTTATGGTGGTGGTGTTGATGGAAGTGGCACATTTTTCCTCTCATCCTTTGGTCCTCCAACAAGCTATAATGCACAATAAAACTTCAAGTAACCTTAAAACGTATCATTGGGGTCCTAAACAACAAGAAAATGAAGGGAAAAACAAGTTAAATCAAACTAAATATTATCAAATCAAAACAAAACCACACTAACACAAAGACAAACAAATGAAAGACAAATATGCTAGGTTAGGGTCAATAACTTCACTATTCCATATGAAGTCATAAAAGAGTGAGTGAAAGGCGAGAAAGTATTTCTCTTTCTTGTGAGAATGGCGCTCCAAAGTAAAGCTTGCATCTATTCCCATTAACCTTAAAAGTTCCACCTTTTTCATTTTCTAACTCCAATGGTCCATGGGGAAACACTTGACTAACCTTGAATGGGCCACTCCATCTTGACTTGAGCTTTATAAAAGCACTAAGTCCCCACTCTTGAATTCCTTCTTCTCAATGTGGCCATCATGCTACTTCTTATCCCTTTCTTTATACAACTTGACATTTTCGTATGCATCATATCTTAGCTCTTCCAATTTATCAAGTTATAATAACCTCTTTTCTAATGCTAGCTTCCAATCCATGTTCAATTTTCTAATTACCCAATAGGCTCTATGCTCCAATTCCAATGGTAAATGGCAAGCCTTGTCATATCTAAGTCGATATGGCGTTGTGCTTATGGGAGTTTTCAAAGCTATCCTGTATGCCCGCAAAATATCGTCCAGCTTCAAAGCCCAATCTTTCATTGACCTACTCACTACCTTCTCCAAAATCTTCTTCAACTCTCTATTCATCACCTCCACTTGGCCACTCATTTGTGGGTGGTAAGGGGTTGCCATTTTATGATGAATGATATATCTTCGCAAAAGAGCCTCAAAGGTTTGTTTCAAAAGTGGCTCCCTCCATCACTTATGATAGCTCTAGGCACCTTAAATTTGCTAAAGATCTTCTTGATGAATCGTTGCACCACCTTGCCATCATTTGTTGGAGTAGCTATTGCTTCAACCCATCTAGGCATATAATCAACTCCAACCAATATATAAAAGTTACTTAGTGAAGATGGGAATGGTCCTATGAAATTCAAGCCCCATACATCAAATATCTCCACCTCTGTGATGTTTAAAAGTGACATCTCATCTCTCTTCCAAAAATATTGCCCACTCTTTGGCACCTATCACAATGTAATACAAATTCTTGAGTATCGTTGAACAAGTTCGGCCAGTAGAATCCACACTCTAAAATGCAAGTAGCCATCTTGTTTACTTCATAGTGTCTGACATAAACTGAACTATGACACTGAGTCAAAACTTCAGGCATTTCATTTTCAGGGACACACCTGCGAATCAAACTATCAGCAAATACTCTATATAACACAAGTTCATCCCAAATATAACGAGAACACTAAAATAAGAATCGTTTTCTTTGTTGATGCGAGATATTAAGGGAAAGAATATCACTTGAGAGATAATTGGCAATATCTGCAAACTAAGGAAGAAGAGGATTTTCTACCATCATTAAAGCTTTGTCAGGAAAATGCTCTTCAATTTCCTCTTCCTCTTTATTTTGTTCCCCTTCAAGCCTTGATAGGTGGTCTGTCATAACATTTTCTACTCCTTTCTTGTCCTTAATCTCAATGTTGAATTTTTAGAGTAGAAGCAACCATTGGATGATCCTATCCTTGTTGTCCTTCATTGTAAAGAGATAAAGCAACACCGTATGATCTGTAAAAATAATAACTTATGAGCCCAAAAGTTAAGAACGAAAATTTTCACATACAAATACCATTGTAAGCAACTCCTTCTCAGTGGTGGTGTAGTTTAATTGTGCTCCCGTCAAGGTCTTTCTAGCATAGTAAATTACATGTAACCTCTTATCCTTTCACTGTCCAAGTACACAGCTAATGACATGGTCGTTTACATCACAAATGATCTTGAAGGGAAGTGACCAATCTGGAGATGTCAAAATAGATGCTGTTGTAAGTGTCATATTTAACCTATTAAAAAGCATCTAAATAATCATCATCAAGCACAAAAGGCACATCTTTGACTAATAAGTTATTTAATGGTCTAGCAATAAGAAAAAAGTCCTTGATGAACCATCTATAGAACCCTGCATGACCAAGGAATGCTCGAATGCTCTTGATATTGGTAGGAGGTGGGAGCATTTCAATCACTTTATTCTTAGCTCAATTTACCTTAATCCCCTTGTATGAGATCTTATGGCCTATAACAATTCCCTCTTAGACCACGAAATGACACTTCTCCCAATTCAAGACTAAATGAGACTCCTCGCATCTTTGTAATACTCTTTCCAAATTAAATAAGCAATGATCAAAAGAGTCTCCAAAAGTTGAGAAGTCATCCATAAATACCTTTATAAAGTCCTCATTCATATCTACAAAGATGGCCATCATGCACCTTTGGAATGTGGTTAGTGCATTGCATAGGCCAAAAGGCATCTTCCTATAAAAAAAAAGTCCTATAAGGAAAAGTGAAAGTGGTTTTCTCTTGGTCTTGTGGGTATATGAACACTTGATTGTATCCTAAATATCCATCAAGAAAACAATAAAAAGTATGGTCAGCCACCTCTCAATCATTTTTCCCACAAAAGGTAATGGGAAATGGTCTCTCTTGGTGGCTAAATTAAGCTTCCTATAGTCAATGCACACTCTCCAACCTGTGATGGTCCTAGTAGAAATCTGTTTACCTTTTACATTTTCCATCACTGTCATGACTTCCTTCTTAGGCACATATTGCACCGAACTCACCCACTTGCTATCTAATATTGGGTATATAATACTTGCATCTAAAAGCTTCACCACTTCCTTTTCATAACCTCTTGTATGTTTGGATTTAACCTTCTTTGTTGCTCCCTCACTGTCTTGCATCCTTCTTCAAGGTTAATCTATGCATCACCACATTGGGGCTAATTCCCCTAAAATTATAAAGTTGCCACCCTATGGTTCTCATCCTCTTCTTAATGGTCTCTACCACTTTATCTTCTTGCTTAACATTCAATTGGTTGGAAATGATGATGGGTAAGGTGTGATCACTGCCTAAAAATGTGTATTTTAGGTGAGAAGTTAAGGGTTTTAGTTCTAAAATATAAAAGGTGGTGTGGGTGCATTCTCTGTCTTTAACTTCTCTTACTCATCCTCCTCACACAATTCCTCTTCACTCACACTCTCATCCCTTTGTACTTCAGCAACTCTCTCAACTTCCTTTTTACTTTCCTTTTCAACCTGCTTCACATAATCATCCACAACATCAATCTTCATACAAGCACCTCCATCCATCAGTTTCTTCAAAGATTTATTCATATTGAAAATTTACGTAAGCAAAATCACCAATAACACATAGAATAGTAAAACTCTCTGAATCTTATAGTTTTGAAGAAATTGTGCTTATGTTGATCAAACTACAGTTCTCCGTCAAAGTCATTGTCTGATTATCCTCCCAAGTGCATTTATCTGTCAATATGTTTTGAAGAAGCTTTGCATACTTGGGAATACACTCCAATGCTTCCACTAAAGACAAATTAATTTGAATTTTCTTCAACTTCTCCAAGAATTTGGAGAATTAAGTGTCGACTTGGTGTTGTCTCACCCTCTGTGAATATGGAATCATAGGCTTGTAGGGTGGCGGTGGTACAAATGGCTTCCTTTCTTCTTTCTCTTCCACATTTTCCTTTTGTTGGCTATCTTTTCGAACACTTGGCTCCTCCAATTGCTTACCACTCCTAAGTGTGATCATCTTAAGTTGTTCCTTTAGATTGGCCTCAATGTTGCTTAGTAAGCTTCCTATATTCCTAGAAGACAAACCATTAGCAAGTTGACCTACCTATACCTTCAAGTTATGGATGGATGAAGCGTGGTTCTTCGCAATCTAGTCAAACTTTACCTCTACTCTCTTATAACTCTCTTCTTATCTTATTTAACCTTCCTTTTGGCTTAAAAACATTGAACCCAATACATCCATTAACTTGTTAATTTTGTTCTTCAAAGATCCAAGTCGGTCTTGCTGAAATCTAAGAGGTCCTTATGTTCTTATTTGGCCACCTATGTTATTAGTACTCCACGAAAAATTTGGGTGGTTTTTCCACCTAGGATTGTAAGTGTTATAGTATGGATTGTTATCTCATTGAATCTAACATAAGTAATTTACTTATTATGTACCACTCACTCCTTGACAACGGCATCAAAAACTTGTTGGTTACAAAACAAATTACTTATTTTAAGTTAAAAAAACCACAAGTACATAGGTTATTACTTGTAGTAAAAAATTGATATCTTCCCATAGAGATTGTGCTTAGACACCACTTAATTCAAGTTGCGTTTTGTTTAAGACTCAAATTCAAATATTAAACTAAAAAGTAAACTAAATCAAATGGAAATCTATAAAGAGAACTAATCAAGTTATGGAAGAGGGTATTTTACCTATCACTAATGTTAATCTAGCCCTTTATATGTTTATGGGATGTCGGTTCTAGAAGATCGTAGGGTTGATTACTCTCTCTCGAGTTATAATCAATCCCTAAATTGTGAAACCCTAATCGAATTATAGACTTGCAATCTATTAATTCACAAATCACTCACAATTTTAATTAGTTCTAAAGCTCTTTAATAAACAATCGGATCTCACACGGGATCTCTCTATATGAAATTACCGACTAGATTGATTAAGTGGTCAATTAGATCGACTAACTCTTGTTAATCTAATCTAATCATTTTTATCCTGTTCATCCCCTTGATTTGTTATCGAAACATGCAAATACATTAATTAATCACAACAACTAAACCAAGTAAACAAAATTCAACTAGATTAACATTAAAAATAAGCAAAATCCCAAAGAAAAAGTTAGAACATCTTTAACAACTCAAAATCCATAACCATACAACCCATCTCAATCTTACACATTAAATGAATAAAAAAGTAAATAGGGAGGAAATGGAACTCAGGTTGGATGATTCAGGAAAGCAGCGGTGTCAGGGGATCACCTATTTTGGGAAACTTCAGCATCAGAACCCTCCTTTTCTTCCTCTTCTTCTTTTCTCTCTCTTCTTTCTCTCTCTCTCTTTGGTTTCCAAATGTAAGCAGAATGTCAAAAATCCCTCTAAGGTTCCATCATTATCCTTTTATAGTCTTTCCCAGTTAAGGTAACCCTAGTGTCTTTCTTGGGTTTAAAATGCCCCTCGAAAACTTGAATTTAAAGTGACTCCATGTCTACCAACGTGTAGGCCACGATTGTGGCCCATAGTGCATGATCATGGCCTATTTATCTGCTCTTTATCATGATCGTGGCAAATTCCTCATGATCGTGGCCCTTTGCTTAAGCTTCTATCATGATTGTGACATATTTGTCACAATCGTGGGCCTATATTTGTGCTTCTGTCACGATCATGGCAGGTTCACCACGATTGTGACCTTGTGTTTTGGTTTAGTTCTCCTTTAAAACTCTTTTGAATGCCCTGAAACACTAAAAAACTCATCACAACACCTCATATATATAAAATTGAAACTAAAAAATATGTTCTCACCCAAAGAACACGTAAAACACAAATGTTTATGAACTAACACAATTCTTAACCTAAAAACACACTAAATAATCAAATTAACCACTAAAAACATTTCAAATTACCTAAAAAATACAATGCAATCTACACCTATTAGGTATCTCCTAAAAAAATGCTTCAGCCCCTCCAAGAATGTCCCAACCGAAGACTCCCCTATCCTTCTCGCTACTTTGCCTCCTCCCTTTGACACTACTGTTCTATTTTCAGTTTTATTTGTTGTTCCACTATATTGTTTACGCCCTCTTTTAAAACCATCACACCATTTAAATGCCTATGTTTCATCCAACTGTGCTTTCCACCTGCTTTGTTGTCATTTCATGTTGCTCCTTCCTAACCGCATTGTCGTTCGTTTCATGCTTGCTTCTATTTGTCCATTTGCATTGCGTTTTGCTATTTGTCTACATTTACAAAACTTTTCCAGTTGCTACTTCTTCGTCTGTGACTTGCATTTTGAACTTCCTTGTTGTGTTATGTTGATCCATGCTTCCAGTTGTTGCACCGTTTAGCATATATGTTGTTGTCGTTTTAGTGTGCTTCTTCTCCCAACTTCCTTGTCTTCATTAATTGTAATTGTGTGAATAGCCACGCAAAACATTAAATTCATGCACACCTTGAATGGTCCATGCACAACAACCTTGAACAACTTTGATATATTTGTGTTTCTATTTTTCTTATCTTCTTTTTGTCTTTTAATTTTCTTCTTCTTGCTCCAGTGAAAATTAATCTTCAAAAAATGGCCAAAATATAGAGTGTTTGACTCACTTAAACTTCTTTGCTTCCGAATTGTGCCTAAAATCACATATGAGTCAAAGTGAGTATCTTAAGCAATTTCATGTCAATAATCTCTAAATGTTATAGAATAATTTCATAATCCATTAAACACCGAGCATTACAATTATTTCACATCTTTAACATATATTGGTTGACCACTAACCTATATTGGTTCATTAGTGCACCTAAAATTTTGATTTCAACATCTTCAAATCACCAAACTTATTGTTCTTATTAGAATTTTGTCTTAATCACTTATCAACATATACCCTATGGAATGTTTTAAAGATCAATAAGGTTTTCATTTAAATCAAAACTTCAATTCCTATTAACGATTGAAAAGACTTATACGATATGTTAAAATGATAATATGATTATACATAAAGAGCCTTTAAAGTATTAAAGCCACTAAGTCAGAATTGCAATGATTATTATATTCTAATTTGTAACTTGGATATGTCTTGATCTTCCTTAGTATTATTTTTATTCTTCAATTAAATGAATTTGATTCAAATTTATTATTATTATTATCTTCATATGATTGTTCTTAATTTGTGCATAACTAAAATAACTTTTACATTGCTTTCATCTAAAAAAATTCATTAGTAATACTTATGTTTTGTTATCATTAAAATATATATTGAAAAAAGGATATTGATATGGAGCTTCCTAAATTCTTCTCAAATCATTTATCCAATTTGTTTTTTTTTAAGAATATAAGAAAAGGAATGGGAGGCACATATAGTTTGAATGGTGGTACCTCTTCTTCGTAAGTAATTTTCTCTTTATCTTTATTTACTGCTTGACAAAATTCTTCTTTCTTCATGATTTTTAGCACTTAATTACCCAATTTCCTTACCAATTCTTAAGTCAATTATTTGTATTTCTCCTTTGGGCTCACTTCTATTTTATTTGGCAAGGATCCATACCCTCTAAAGTTGATGGAATTTGTTAGCTTCCCAATTTTAAACTCTAAGTTCTTATTTGAAAGTTACAATTTGATTTACCTTTGATTCAACTTACTCTATTCTCTTCGATGTCATATTAGCCAGTCTCTTAATGCCTATCTCCCAAGATGGTTTTCTTTCTTGATGAAGTAGGGGTGTGGGTCTTGATTGGAATCCAGGGGGTTAATTACTTACTTGATTTCCATAATTATTCTATGTATAGTTTGGATGATTCCTCCACCTAAGATTATAAGTATTAGAATGGGGAGATACTATTGTAGTGATTCATTGAATTTGTTTGCGAATAAGCTTGATTTGTATACATACACTCTGAACTTATATGGTATGAGATTCACATGTCATAATAGGGCTAAAAATACCATTAATGTTTTGTCCACCAAACGTATTTAAAAAAACAAACTTGGATTTTAACATGTTTATACCATCCAAATCATAGAAACCAACCTTCCTAGTAGGTTAATCTCTCTCATTAAGCAAATGGTAGTTATTAAAAGTCATTTTCTTTAAAAATGCGATAGCATCTTCAGTTGTCATTCCTGTCATAACACCTCCTGTCAGTGAATCAATAATCATTTGCAAGTCTCTTCTAACCTTATTATAGAATGAAGAGGACATCTCCTTAAACCTCTCTTAAGCAT
>JANJEY010000009.1:6192932-6205579 GCA_024703695.1 Erythroxylum cataractarum
GGAATGTGATAAAGATATAAATGTATTGTTGTAGATCGATTGAGGAAAATAGAGATAATGGTAGTGATTAAAAGTCATTTTCTTTAAAAATGCGATAGCATCTTCAGTTGTCATTCCTGTCATAGCACCTCCTGTCAGTGAATCAATAATCATTTGCAAGTCTCTTCTAACCCTATTATAGAATGAAGAGGACATCTCCTTAAACCTCTCTTAAGCATTATATAAAGAATCACCATCCAATTCCATGAAAATTGTAATGTCATTCCTAAACTTGGCAATTTTACATAAGGGGAAATACTTGCACAAAAATGCTTGTGACAATATGTTCTAAGTGGTAAAGGAAAAAGGAAAAGACCTCAATATGATTGCATCCTTACTAAATTCATTCATCTTAATGGTGTCACAAATGACCAAAAAGTGGTTTAGGTATATATCGAGGTCATTTGTAATACCTCTTTCAAACTACTCTTATAGAACTATAGTGATGAGGCTCAAATTAATTTTAAAAGTTTTTAGCATTCATGATTAGCCTCACAATGCTTGTTTAAGATCTACTAGTGTTAGACATTGCATAGTCATTTAATGCCCTCTAATTATGGCTATTTAGCATGGGTGATATTGCTTTCTCTACTTCTACCTCTAATTATATTTGTCTATTTTCTTTAACCATTTACCTTTCATATAACATAAAAAGTTATTTTTATTTGTAGATCAAATAGCAGAATTTGTTTAATGAGTATTGGCAGACATTGTTAAGGTTAGTGGTAATAAACATAAAAAATAAAATATTAAAAGTAAATAAAATCAAAAGGAAATTTCTAATGCTAAAAACTTTAAAATGGTGAAACCCCTTGAAAATGAAAAAATTAGTCCTCAAGAGGTGGAACTGTAAAACTATGTAAAATTTTAGGTTTCTAACTGTAAAAAAAGTTTTAAGACAAAATCCTATAAACACCTGGCATACATGATATAAAGCAAGGGATCTAAACATGTACATAACTATATAAATAATAAGCGAACATTTAGAATAATAAAAAGACACTTAAAATTGTTACAGATTGCCTACCCTCAATAGTGCTAAATACTTGTTATTAATTTGTTGTAAGTATATGTCTGCTATTTGAATAGTACATGTATAGAACCCAATAAAATACCATATTAAGGTCCATTCAACTCACAATTTATTCAACTCCTATATTATCTACATAAGTGAAAAAATAGATGTTTAAAGGGAAAATAAATGCAAACAATTAACAAATAAAAAAACACAATTAACAACCGAATTTAACTTTAAGGTGATGGACTTTATAAATAGATGTATATAAGTAGATTAACTATAGGTATTGTTTATTAATTTGGATAATTTCAAGATTTAATCTCCTAAATCTCTTGTTGTCTTCTTTTGATCAATAACAAATATACTCGAATTAATCATACTTTTATTGTTATGATAACAAATATTAAAAAGAGTTCATTATGCTTTGTAAGTTTTAATTAACTGACTTCATTAACCAACACCCACTTTGATAATGTTAATTAGAGATTAATATTTCCATAAACTAATCATAGCTTCCAATTCCACTCCCCTTTCTAGTATCTTAATCATTTCAAATTAATTCAGAGGTATTAATTGACAATTTTCAAAGAAATCAATAATATCCAAACTTAATCACATCATCAATAGTCCATTTAATCCATCATATACATATATTAGAGATTTAACTAACCATCGCCCTTGAAATAATAAACATAAACTAAACAATTACATAAATGATTAAGATACTATAGAGAGAAGATCCAATTCCAATATTTGGATCTTCTCTTTATTTCATTGGGATAATCTCAAATCTCTTTTCTTCTTAAAGATGACTGTAAGTTGTGCCTTAGGTTTTATCTCCATATTCAGTTGATAAAAACCAAACTGAAAATTTTATAAAACCAAAAAACCCCTTAAACTATGGATTCCCATTGTCTAAATAAGTTGACTATATAACGAAAACGACTTATACTATAAACAATTTTAAGTCATTAGTACTGCAATTCAAATTTTCTATTCAGAGAGGAATACGACCTCTATCATACCTATGTACAATTCTTGGTTTAACACTATAAAATTCTTCATATCCTAATTTTAAACAAGAATATAGCCTATCACACAGTCGTGTGTGAGGTTATGTTTGATCTTCTCATCAACTTTTTCAGTCTAGAAAGGGACACAAGATTCAATATGCTTGTGTTTAAAACCATTTTCAACTAGAGATCAATCTTCTTCTTAATTTGAAGAGAAAAACTCCTCAATTCTTGTCCAAAATCACCCCAAAGAAAATTTTCTTCAAAATTACTTGAAATATAAAATAAAACCATTTGCAAATATCAAATAAAAGTAATTCCTAAAGAAAACATAGCAAAATTACAAGTAAAATGTGTATATGCTATGTTTATATCATAAATAACCTTTCCTAAAGCTCCACTTGAGAGTTCACTATCTTTTTCCTTTAATAAGTAAGGAGGAATAAGTAATACAATATCTTCTTTTGCATATGCGAGAAGGAATCTCTACAAACATCTTTAACTATCATGAGTTAAGAGTAACCATTTACTAGTCTTATTCAAGGTTGGGAGGAAACATCAAAAATAGTAATTTAAGTAATTTTATCAACTATAACTATTGCACAACTATACAACTAAAGAGCTCCCTCTCTTGTTCACACCAATGAACTAAAACTAAAAATGGTTTATATGACACACACATGCATTCTTTAGGCTCTTAAAGCTTTTAGTAACTCTCTGTTGTATCAAACATTCTTCCTAAAGCTCAATTATGTTGTATTTACATCCAAAACTAACTCATATGGTTAATATAAAAACAAACTAATCATTAGAACAACTAGTTTTTAGGCACATTTGACTAGTAGAACACCCATGTTTAGCTAGCATATATTTGTTCAGATAGCTTATCCATTATCAAACACCCATATTTGGAACTCCTATATTTTGACAAACCTTTAGGCTAATCAAACCTTATATAGACCACTTTAAAAAATTGAAATCCTAAGTCTTTTCAAAGAAAAAATATACCCTTTAATAGAAAATTGATTTAAAACCATTATAAAAGTTCCAAAAGTCTTTTATTTAAAGTTTAAGAGGTTTTTATTTAAAGATAAAAATATTCTTCTTTAACATTATGCTCTATACAGATGATCATTCAAAGAATGAGTTGTTAATTCATTGAATTGATGAAAATGAAGCTGTAAAAAGAAGATTAAGATATTTAATTTTATATATCTCAAAACATGAAACAATATAAAAAATCACAAAGGTAAGTGCACTTATCATATTCTATAATATAATTTAGTAAGCTCAAATGTTAATCCAACAAGAACTGTAACTACTATTACTAACTATTTTTCTATTATCAAATTTAATAAATTGAATGATTGATTGAAAGATAGAATTCAGTAAACTGAAAAAAAATAAGAATCACAAATCAAAGCAATAAAAAAGAATAAATAACCTAGTACATAAGTAAGATCTAGATGATCACCCTTAGACCATTCCTATGCTTAAATTATTCTTAGTTTAACGTTTGACTTAAATTTCTTAAACTAGTAAGAATTTTGAAGTCACAACTATATTCTTTCTTAAGACATATAACCCATATCCTTAAGTTGATTGACCAAATATTTTCTCTAACTAAAACCTTGCACATTAATTTGTTTTATGAATTCACAAGATTATTTTTATTTTAATCCAAAAGAGTTATATGGTCATAGTTATAGGGTTTTGTATAGCTCTCATTATTTATGCGTTAATCTAATTAGATATATGATCTTTTATGTTTGCTTCAATACTATATATGAATTTCAATGTTGAATCTTCTACATTTACTACTTCAATCTAACACAATAAGAAAATATGAATAATACTCAAGAAAACTATAATTTTACAATAAATCAATCCAAAAAATTAGGTCCAAAGTTCATGCCACCTACACTTATATTCTAATTGGTTCATATTTATATAAAGAAACACATAATAAGTAAGAAAGAAAACAAGAATAATGATGAGTGCTCATGGATCTTAAATCTTTAATGTTCTTGATGATTTTTGGTAAACTTCTTGCATTTTTTCAATGTTTCTTTCTTCTTAATCCCATATGCTTTAACTCAACTTCCAATTGATTTTTCCAGGGTTCAAATCGATCTCCCTTCTTTCTTTCTCCTTATCTCCCTCTTAAGCACGAAACACTAAAAACTCTAATTAACACCAGCAAAACACAAAATCATGTTAACCCTCATATTACTTAAGTCACCTTTCTAAAAAATTTCCATAGTATTCATTGCGAACACAGGTAATGAATATTATGCCATGTGACCCACGTGTACCTAATAAGATCTCATCTTAATGTATTATTTGATATTGTCTCCTTTTTTAAAAATTTTTTTATGCTTAAATGTTAAAATTAATGTTTGTTTTGTTTTAGGAGATGAAGAATAGAGATTGCATCAAATTAGGAAATTATTGAAGATAATTACAAAATTTTGGACATAGTGGAAAGATTACGACAGTGGATAAAATTGATCATTTGAAGACTTAGAGTTTGACTAGAAGACTTCACCTTATCCTTATCATGAAGAATTTGAGTTCATTGTAGGTAGACATCTTTACAAGTTAGAGTTAGATTAGGATTAGATTAGAAATTTTATAAAAGGGATATTCCTCACAATAGAAGAGGTTTCTCTCTTTTTTAAGCCTTGGTAATTCTTAGTCTTTTTTATATTTTTGTTATTGTAGCAAAAGTCATATATGGCTAAACTCAGTTATTCTGATTCAAGGGGATTCAATACTCTAATTGTAACCTTATCTGGTTTTGTGTTCTAAACCTTGTATTCATGTTTTAATTCAAGTATTTCTTGTTTTGAGTTCTCATATTTCATGAATGATTAATATTTGATTAATCTAACAATTTGATTTAATATTGATTATTCTATCGCTATCCATGAATTTAATGATCTATAATTGTCATAAAAGATTGGTACAAATAACAAATAGGTTATTTATGAATTTTTTTATTTAACTTATCATAAACAAGAAAACGAAATTGAATAGTTACAGTTATCTTAATTATTTAATTTAAGGTTTAATCTTTTTCACTTGTTGATATCATTTATTTGATATGAAATGCTATCACACCCAGTCAATGGATAATAAGTTTTGGTTTGGATGCTGGAGTTGAACCAATTAATTTAGGAAAATATAAGACTTATTACGACTATCCTAGTATGTTTTGAACTAGCTACTTGATTTGTGAAAATATTCTCTTTAAACTAATAATCAATATTTCAATTAGATAAGATCTTTCCCTTGAATCAGAGTTTAGCAATCTTGACTTTCTCATTTTTAAATTAAGTTGATTTAATTTTTTATATTAATTTTAGTTAATCAATTATTTAATCAAAAACTCCCCATTTAATTTTATTAATTGAAATTAAGAAGCTAGTGTTTAGTTCTCTAAGGATTCGACCTGATTCTACAACTACTACAAAAGTTTGAATAATCAAAATTATTTTGGGAGCTTTGACACATTGACCAAAATTTGGCGCCATTGTCGGGGAACTATTTCAAGTTTCTTAGTTTCTTTACATTTTTATTTTATAGTTACTGCTAACCTCTTGTCTTGTATGACTCACGCTTCTCAGATAGGTAAGTTACAATATAATCCAGAAATTGAGAAAATATTTTTTAAGAAAAAAAAAGACTAAGCAAGGAATTATTCATTCACCTTCAGACGTGAAAGTTGAAATAGATATAACAATTAACAAATATTCTAATTTTCAAGAAGCGGAAGAAAAAAATCTTAACCCTAGAACGTTGAGGGAGTTAGTGACACCGAATTTGAATCAACAACCCTTATGCATTCAATTTCCAAATGTTGATGTAGAATTTGAATTGAAATCTAGTTTAATTCACTTACTACCTACTTTTCGTGGTCCTGTAGGAAAAGATCCACATAAACACTTGAAAGAATTTCATATTTTCTACTATAGAATGAAACCACAAAGGGTGACAGAAGAACAAATTAATCTCAAGGTCTTTCTGTTATCTTTGAAAGAAAAAGCAAATGATTGGCCATATTATCTGCCACCTAGCTCAATAACAACATGGAACGTGATAAAAACAATGTTTCTAGAGAAGTTATTTCTTACATCAAGAGTAGTGAATATCATAAACTAGATATGTGCGGTAAGAGAAATTACTAGAGAAACATTATATGTATATTAGGAAAGATTTAGGGAGCTATGTGCCAGCTGTCCACATCATTAAATTCCTGAACAACTCTTGATTAAATATTTTTATGGAGGACTGTTGCTAATGGATCGAAGTATGGTCGATGCAACTAGTGGAGGAAATCTGGTAAACAAAAAACATAAGGCGGTCAAATAGTTGATATCAATTATGGTAAAAAATTCTCAATAGTTTAGGACAAGGATGGATGGAGTTATTAAACATGTGAATGAGGTAAGTAACACGCACCTTAAGGATAACATTTCTAATTTAACCGCTCTAATTTGTCAAATGGTTGTAGGTCAATTACAATAAACAAGAGTGTGTGGAATATGGTCATTCTCTGGATATCCTACGGATATGTGCCCTATATTGCAACAAGACTCTCTTCAAGAAGCTAACACTGTAGGGGGCTTTCTTGGTCAACCTCAATGAAAGTATAACTCTTATTCTAATTACTACAATCCTAGATGGAGGGATCATCCAAACTTGAGCTATGGAATCATAGCCAACAACGATATCAACCTCACACTTTTAAACAACCTCAAAATCCTACATATGCTTAACCTCAATCTTCAAATTTAGGTATGTCTTTAGATGAAATTGTTAAATCACTTGCTAATAATACTCAACAATTTCAATAGGAAACAAGGGCAAGTCTTCAAAATTTAGGAAATCAGATCACTTAATTAGCCACCTCAGTAAGTAAATTGAAAGCACAAACATCAAGAAAATTACCTTCTTAAACAGTGGTGAATCCTAAGGAGAATGTGCACCTTCCCAAATGGTGCTGAATCCTAAGGAGAATATGAGTGCAATGACATTGAAAAGTAGTAAATAAATTCAATCTGGAACTTCTTTACTAATGAAGATAGAAAATCAAGCTGATAGAGAAAAGAAGGAAGAACTTCTAACTCAAGAATCAACAAAGGTAAAAAAAAAAAAATGAATCATCTTCATCAATATCAATTAATTCACGTTTACCTCCTTTTCCTAGAAGGTTTACTAAACGAAAAGATGGTGAATATGAAAGAGAGATCTTAGAAACTTTCAAAAGGTGGAAATCATTATCTCACTTTTGGAATCCATTAACCAAGTTTCAAAATATGCAAAATTTTTAAAGGAGTTGTGCACAAATAAAAGGAAGTTGAAGGACATAGAGAGAATAATTTTGGATAAGAATGCATCAGCTATGATAAATATGAAATTACGAAACATACAAAGATCTAGGTAGGTTTACACTTCCGTGTGTTATTGGTAATGGAAAAATTGAGTATGCCATGCTAGACTTAGGTGTAATTATTAATGTCATGCCATAATTGATCAAGATTTAAATCTAAATTCTTTGAAAGAAACTAATGTGATTATCCAACTAGTTGATCTTTTGTATGTGTGTCCTATTGGAGTTATTGAGGATGTTTTAGTCTAAGTTAATGGTTTGGTATTTCTAGCAGAGTTTTACATCTTGAAAATGGATGGAGATATTGTGGAACATTAGGCTTTGATTTATTGGGTAGGCCTTTTATGAAGAAGGCTAAGACAAAAATCGATGTTGATAAGGGTACTCTTTCTATAGAGTTTGATGCAGAGATAGTAAAGTTTAATATTTTCGAAGCAATGAAATACCCTAATGATCTTCAATCTATCTATCATGTGGATATTATGGATTCATTTAAGCAGGATGTGTTTAATGAAGAAAATATCGAAGATGAGTTGGAGTTTTAGGCCAAATCAGAAGTGAATAAACAAATTGATGAAACTTGTGAAGTTGCAGAATTGTTATCAGCAATGCAAATAGATTTGAAAACTTTGAATGCTGAACTTACTATAAACCACAAAAAATGCTACCTTCCATTTTATAGGCTCCGAATATCGAATTGAAAGCCCTACCTGATCACCTTAAATATGTCTATTTGGGTGGAGAGTCATTATTGACGATCATTTCAAAAAGTTTGACTAAAAGACAAGAGGAAATATTGGTGACACTATTTAAAGAATACAAAACTACAATTTGTTGGACTTTAGTAGACATAAAAGGAATCAGCTCAATGATTTGCACAAGATTTTTTTAGACAAGAATGCTAAACCAAAACAGGACCCCCAAAGAAGACTCAATCCACCAATGAAAGAAGTGGTAATGAAAGAAAATTCAAAAATTTTGCATGTAGGTATAATTTATCCAATCTCGGACAGCGAATGGGTAAATACAGTGCATGTTGTGTCCAAGAAAACTAATATGATAGTGATACGAAACTAGAATGATGAGTTGGTACCAATGAGGATACAAAATGGATGACAAATGCGCATAGATTTTACAAAGCTTGATTTAGCTATTAGAAAGGACCATTTTCCATTGCCCTTTATAAATCAAATGTTAGAAAGACTTGCTAGTAAATTATGTTTCTACTTTTGGATGGTTTTTTAGGTTATTATCAAATAGCAATTATTTAAGAGGATCAAGAAAAGGCTACATTCACGTGCCCCTTTGGAACGTATGTTTTTAGGCAAATGTCATTTGGTCTTTGTAATGCTCCAGACACATTCTAAAGATGTATTGTGAGTATATTTTCTAAGTATATTGAGAATTTCATTGAAGTATCCATAGATGATTTCATTGTTTACGGAGATTCATTTGATAATTGTTTAAATAATTTATCTAAGGTTCTTAGATGATGTATTGAAACAAATTTGGTCTTAGGACATGTAATTCATCCAAGGGCATAGAAGTTGATCAGGCTAAAGTGAATTTAATTGTGAACTTGCCTTAACCTACAAACGTTATGGAAGTTCGATCTTTTCTTGGATATGCAGGATATTACTGCAAGTTCATTAAATATTTTTCCAAGATTGTAATATCATTATCAAAGTTGATACAAAAAGATGTTCCATTTGACTTTGGGAAGGATTACAAGGAAGCTTTTGAAAAACTTAAGGCACTAATAATAAGTACGCCTATTATTCAGCCACCAAATTGGGATCTCCCGTTCGAGATCATATGCGATGCTAGCAACTATGCAGTAGGAGTTGTTTAGGCCAAATGATTGAGAAAAGAATTCACGTTATCCTTTATGCTTCTAAAACATTGGATGTTGCACAGTGTAATTATTCTACAACTGAGAAAGAGTTTTTAGTTATTATTTTTGCTTTAAATAAATTTAGATCTTATCTGGTTGGCTCTAAAGTTATTGTTTACTTTGATCATGCAACATTGAAATATCTTTTGGTAAAAAAAGGAGTCCAAATCGAGGCTAATACTATGGATTATGCTACTTCAATAGTTTGATTTGACAATAAAGGATCAAAAAGATGTGAAAAATTTAGCAGTAGATCATTTGGTAGGTTAGTAAGAGATGAAGATAATTTACCTATTTTCGAAACTTTTCCTAATGAGCAATTTTTCCAAATGAAAGGTATGGTTCCATGGTACGTTGACTTTGTTAATTATTTAGTTACTAGAACTTTACCTTATTTTAGTAGTAAGTCTAGGAAGGAAAAGATAAGAAATGAGGAAAAATATTATCTGCGGGATGAACCGTACTTATGGAAGTTCTGCTCTAATCTAATTATAAAGCCTTATATGCTAGAAAATGAACAAAATTTTGTCTTAGCTTTTTGTCACAAATGTGCATGTGGTGCTCACTTTGGCCCTAAAAGAACTACTAGGAAAATTTTTGATATTGGATTATATTGGGAGACTTTATTTAAATATGCTTATGTGTTCTTTAAAAGTTGTGACAGATGTCAAAAGACATGTACATTATCTCATCAAAATGAAATGGCTTAAATCCCAGTTCTTATAGTTGAAATATCTGATGTATGGGGTATTGATTTTATAGGGCATTTCCATTCGTCTTGTGAATTTTTGTACATACTCTTGACTGTTGATTACGTTTCGAAATGGGTGGTAGGAAAATCCACTATAATCGATGATTCTGCAATTATTATAGCGTTTATAAAAACTAACATTTTTAACATATTTAGAATCCTCAAGTGCCATCATTAGTGATCAAGGAAGTCATTTTTGCAATAAAGTTATGGCAATGCTATTTGAAAAGTATGGAGTACACCATCGAGTAGCCATTGCCTACCATCCGCAAATGAATGGATAAGCAGAAGTATCGAATAGAGAGGTGAAATCTATCTTAGAAAAGATTGTGAATCGTAGTCGAAAGGATTGGAGTTTACAACTGGATGATGCCTTTTGGGTGTACCGTACAACTTATAAGACATCGATAGGAATGTCTCCTTATCGATTAGTTTTTGGTAAAGCTTGTCATTTACTAGTGGAAATTGAGCAAAGAGCTTATTAGGCGATGTATTGTTACAACATGGATTTGGCAAAAAGCTGAGGAGGAAAGGAAGTTACAATTACAAGAGTTAGAAGAAATAAGGTTGGATGCTTATGAGAATTTGAAAATTTACAAACAGAAAACCAAATTGTTCTACGATAATATGATCTTGAGGAAACAATTTGAGGTGGGACAAAAAGTGTAATTGTATAATTCTCGATTAAAGCTTATGCCAAGTAAGTGACATTTTGGATGGCTTGGTCCGTTTGTTGTTGCTAATATCTTTTCTCATGGTGCATTAGAAATTAAAAGTTTCAAGATCGGAAAGATTTTTAAGGTTAATGGACATAGATTGAAACCATTTTATAAGGAGATGATGATTTCTAGTGTGGTGAATATTGATTTGCAACTTCCATCATACAAAGAATTTTGAGACGAACCAACTCTATTGAACATAACGATGTTAAAAATTTGTGTTTTTCAGAAGGCAACTCAAAATATGATAGTTTTATTTTATTTTGTTTTAATTATATATAACTTGCATGTGATTTCTTTTGAAAAATAATTTATTGCTCTAAAGGAAAAAAGGAGTTCTTAAAAGTCCAGACTATTAAATCTTTTAAGGCAGGACCTCACCTTATGTAATTTAGTATTCTGGAGTTAAACCTTAAAATTTCATACTACTAAATCTTATAAAGTGAGATCTCACCTTATGTAATTTAGTGTTCTAGAATTCCAGATTACCAAATCTCATAAGACAAGAGAAAGAAAAAAGGAAATTTTTATAAATCATATAAGGCGAGATCTAACCTTATATGATTTATAAAAATTTCATTTTTTCTTTTCTCATTAATTATTTACTTAAATTTTTTTACTTAAAAAAAACCTGAAAAACCTAATTTGCTTGTTTGTCTTTGTAGGAAATTAAAAGCAAAATTCCAACCATAAGTAGCCTTCCTCCCACACATTAGCCCAAAGCTCCACTACAAATGCACCCCTCACGCAAGAACACAGTAGTAGTCTACAACGCAAGAAAAGCTTGACTTGCCTTTCAACATGGTCCACCAAAGAAAACATGTAGCACTATTCCATAGACTACCATTGCCATTCACTAACCCACAATGCAAACAACACTCCTCAACCAACTTAACCCATAACACCCTTCACTAACCATCTCTTGCACCTGCGTTTTGTTTTTAATTCTTCATAGAACAATGCAGACCGTCCACTCCACTATAAGCAAACACCAACATGCCACTAACAGCTTTAACAGACTTGTAGTGTCTCCACAACAATTCCACTATAAAATCAACCACTTCACATAAGCATATAGTAATAACTTCACAAGCAGACGCCCAAAGCCAATCACCAGACCCATGCTGATGGCGCACAACACACTCAATGCTTTACCAATCAACCTACACTGTCACCAATCATACAAAATTGGTAGCATGCCCACAACTTACCCTCCACAAATGCATAACACCAAGCCAACAAGATAGAGGCAAACAATTCACGTAGCAAGTAGCGACAATAGCATTATAAAAGTACCTTCACTCCCCCACTCGATTTTTAAATTTTAATTAAATTCTTTTTTAGTTCAATTTTAATTATTATTTCATTGTTTTTAATCTTTTTTCAAGTAGTTTTTGTTTATCTTGTTTAGTATTATGGGGCATTCTAAAGCTAATAGGTTGCAGTAAAAGGAAAATCATGGATGAATGCTAATTCACACCCTCAATCTGTGACAATTTCTGAAATCAATACTAAAAAGAAGCGTGCGTGGATAATCTTTAGATACTCACCATTCAGGGGAGTCCTTTATTTTTCTGATTATCTTTATTGAGTTGTGAGTATCTTGTGTATACATTAGGGACAATGTATAATTTAGGTGTGAGGAGAGCGAATTTTCATTATGATAAACTTTATGATTTGTGCTTGGACTCATGATATGTTGATTCATATATTAATTATTCCTTATGATAGCTTCATCATTTTCTGATTATTTTGCATGAATAATTTTTAACTTAGGATGCATTTTCAGTTTAAGACCTAATGCAAGAGAGAGACAAG
>JANJEY010000009.1:6214815-6229164 GCA_024703695.1 Erythroxylum cataractarum
AATAAATCCAAAGTACACTTTCTTTTAGTCACCAAAATTCCCTTCTTGGATCGAGCTACTTCCGTGCCAAGAAAATATCTAAGCTACTCCAAGTTTTTTACTTCAAATTCCTTCCCGAGCTGAGCATGTAATTTCTCTATCTCCACTTGATCACTCCCGGTAATTATGATATCATCATCTACATACACTATTAGGAAAGTGATTTTACCTTCCCCATTCCTTTTAGTAAACAAGGTGTGATCTGATTGGCCTTGGGAATGCCCTTGTTACAAATTTGGTGAATCTGTCAAACCAGGCTCTTGGGGACTATTTTAGTCCATAGAGGGACCTTCTAAGTTTGCACACCTTATCTCCAAAGACCTAGGAGGTGGCTCTATGTACACTTCCTCTTCCAAATCACCATTCAAGAAAGTATTCTTTACATTTAGTTGGATTAGAGGCCAGTCTAAGCATGCAACCACTGATAATAGGACCCTGACAGTGTTCAACTTTGCCATTGGAGAGAATGTCTCAGTACAGTCCACCCCAAATGTTTGAGTGTAACCCTTTGCCGCCAACTGAGCTTTAAATTTTTGTATTGACCCATCTGCATTGTATTTAATGGTAAATATCCATCGGCATCCAACCAATTGTTTTCCTCTTGGTAGATCTGTTCTCTTCCATGTGCCATTCTTTTTCAGGGCCTTTAACTCTTCCAAAACCGCCTCCTTCCACTCAGGAACAACTAAAGCATCATGTATATTGTTTGGAATTTCTGCATTGGTTAGTGTGGATATAAAGGCAAAAAAAAGTTGGAGACAATTTTGCATTAGAGACAAAGTTAGAAGTAGGGTATTGTGTCCATGATCTTTTCCCCTTTCTCATAGCATTAGGAAGAAAAATGTTACTAGGGAGATTATCTATCAACTTAGCACTGCCAATCATCCTCTTCGAAGTCTGTTCTTGGAAAACATATGCGAATAAAAAAATGTAATGGTACAATTAGAGTCACGGGCTAGTTTGCTCACAGATAGCAGATTACAAGTTAGTTTAGGAACATGAAGGACAGACTTAAGGCAGATATTAGAAGATAGAGCGATTGAACCTTTTCCAGCTATAGCAAAAATTGACCCATCTAATGTACAAATTTTTTCATGTCCATGACAAGGGTTATAAGTATGAAATAAATCAAAAGAACTGATGATATGGTCATATTCTCTTGAATCAATGATCCAAGGAGCATAATTGTAGGGAAAGGAACATAACAAGACATTAACTACCTGTTTGCACAACAGAAGCGTTGGGAGCACTTGAGGACTTGGATTTGGGTTTCAGCAGCTTCAGGATGTGTTTAATTTGGTCTTGAGTGAACTGTCTAGAATCTACCTCATGGGCTGATGGAGTCTTATTAAATTTTCTTTCATGAGATCCCTTCCAATTTGCAGGTTTTTCATGGAGTTTCCACCATGTTTCACAGATATGACGAGCTTTATTGCACTAGTCACACCAAACCCGTGCCTTTATTTCTCGTGACTTTTCCTCAATCTTCTTAGCACAGCCAGCAACATTCTGAACAACCAAGTTTGAGTTTTCAATAGCCAGCAACATTCTGAACAACCAAGTTTGAGTTTTCAATAGTAGGTGTAGGATTTCGTTTGCCAATCATCACAAGCCGTCTACTCTCTTCACGTCGGACTTCAACAAAGACTTCCCTAATGGATGGGAGTGGTTGTCTCCCAATAATTTTGCCTCCAACCTCGTCGAACTCAACATTAAGACCAATCAAGAACTTGAAAATTCAATTATCCTCTACTGTTTTCCGATAATGGTTACAATCTTCAGGGGATTTCCTTTCATAGTCATTAAATAAATCAAAGTCTTGCCACAAACGTTTTAGATAATTAAAGTACTTAGTAACATTGTCCTCACCTTGGTGGATCTCGCCCAATTTTAGAGTCAATTTGTACACTTGGGATTGGTTTCCCAAATCAGAATACATCTGATTCACATTATCCCATGGCTCCTTAGTTGTGTAGCAACACATGTAGTTGGAGCTGATATCCTCTTCCATAGAATTCACCAACCATGTCATAACCATAGAGTTTTCAGCATCCCATATTTCGTGTTTAGGATTATTAGCTGTTGGTTCCTTCTTCACACCGATCGGATAACCAATCTTGCCTCTACCACGGATGTACATTCTAACTAAGTGGGACTAGCAAAGAAAATTCTCTCCATTCAGTCGTATAGTAGTGATTTGAATGGAATGAGAATCTAAGGTAGGATTATGAGGTGGAGGTGTTTGACCAGATTGGAGGATTTAGAGATGTCAGACATGGTTGACATAGATGGGTAGGATTAGAGAAAGTAGGTGGTGGTTAGGGTTTAGATCTGTTCAGGTATGCTCTGATACCATGCAGAAATATAAGTTGAGCATATGTATATTATTATTCCCTTAATAGTTAATACATAGGTACAAGTATATATAGGAATGCAAGGATTTATTTTAGGAAACTAATTGCTGTACATAATATTCTAATTGATCTAATTTAGCTAAGTTTTAGGAGTTATTAACACCTAGGAAATATCTACCTGGATATTTCCCAACACTTATTATTTCCCAATTGTTTGAAATTCTACATTTGTTTCTTCCATAGTGCAGTTGTTACTGGTTGACTCTGTTGATCTATAAGTATGACAGCATCGTTTATATCATGTGAATTTCTTTCTTTAGGCCTCATGGTTTTACTCTTATTTTTCCTGAGTTTGCTAGTTGACTTTGTAGGCTTACTGTTTTTGTTTAATGTTGATTATTTTCCTTGGGTATTATGCAGGGGACTTGTGTCACTTAGGTCCTATGCTTTTAGCCAGAGGAGAGGCCATTGTCTCATTGACTAGTGATGATAATTTCATATTGGAAGATGAAAGAACTGCTGTTAACGAGGTAGTGATTGCCCTTTTAGTTTTAGTTCTATTTAAGCAAAATGAAGTTGGCTGGAGTTAATGATTAGAAAGAATTTACACTTTAGTATGAGACTTCCTCTGGCTATCTAACAACTTCAGAACACAAAAGTTCCTACTTTATTTTTTAGAATTGTGAACATAGTTCTTGCCTGTTCATCATTCCATTTATTCTGCCACTACTGATAGATGTTAGTAGCTGATGGTTTTACATAGAGCACCTAAATGCAGATTTTTAGTTTAATGGTTTAAGTTTTTACCTATGGGCTGGGCGGTGCTTTTATTATATGGCAGGAATGTTTATGGGGCCAGAAACTTGACTTGGTTGCATTAGTTCCTGTTCTCCTATTGAATGACCCTTGTGAAGATACTGTGTTGACCTTTTGTTGATGTAAGCATAAAGGACTTTTGGTAGTCTTGTCATGACAATTAAGTCTCATTTCAAAATTGGAACTTCAGCCTTTAAGTAGAACTTATTCTTCCAGGTTTATATGTGCTCATTTATGGACAATTGTAACATTTTGTTCTGAACATCTTATTATTGCTAACTAAAGTATGGGGAGCTATACTGAGATATAACGCACTATCACATGAAATGCATGTTCGGTTCGCCTAATCTCAATAATGCAATTTCTAATGACCACCTGATGTAATATAGTAGAAGAAATAGAGACAAACATAAACAAAAGAAGAAAAAAAAAGGAGAAAGAATGGGGAAGTGCTTTGGATAAGGGAAGAAATAATAACTTAAAGAGGGGGACAACGAACCTGAAAAACATGTTATGCTAAAAACTCTGACTCACATCAACTATCCCAATATCTATAGTATGGAAAAGTAAGCCTAACAGTACTGGCCATAAATTGAGTATGAAAATTAAAATTAGGAAAAAAACAAACTCTCAGTTTCCATGCCTGGTTCCAATTCCCTACTTCAATCCTGCTAAATTTGTTGCTATTCAGGTCCTCCTAAGTCCCTACCTAAACTGACTTTCTAATCTATGATGCTCTGTTGAAATATTATGATTGACAAGTAGTGTGAAATTGATAATAACACAATCAGTGATGAAAGTTTAGTTCAGCTAATGAGATAGGTGCTTAATGTAACTATCAGCTGAAGTTCATGTTACTTGAATTTAGTAAGATGGAATTAAATCAAAATTAAAGGAAAGAGGCATTGGAAAACAGAGGGACATCAATGAAAGAAAGAGAATGCTGCCTAAGGAAGAGGAGAAAAGTGGACGCTGTCAATGTAGAACTAGGTAGCAAGGACAACATTGGGTTCCACATGAGAAAGGAATAAACAGGACAAAGGTAGGCTGCTTGGAAAGGAAGGATAGTTCTGCTGGGGAAGACAGAGACATGCATCATAATAGGTGTTTGCAGGAGAAGTAAGAGATGTTTGGTGGCAGGGTGGGTAGAAGAAACGGCTGTAGAACTATGATGGGGTTTCTAGAGAAGGACAAAAGCTTGACAGAAGAAAAGAGTGTAGAGAGAAGATTATGGAGAGTTACGTTGGAAATCTGGATTTGATACCATGTCAAAGTAGGATAAATGAGGGAACATTAGAAGAAAGGGAAAAAACATTTTAGATGCTTCGACCATGAGGCCAACATCCACAATAGTATAGTTATGTTTTTTTGACTTTTCTATGTATACCACAGGAGCTTCCTATATATATATGGAAATTGTGTCTCATAATAATTATATTCCTGAATAGTTGGATACACAATATAAAGATATTCTAACAGTAAAAGTATTTGTAATTTGTCTCTGGGATTATTATTCAATCTTGTAATTTACGAAGTGACAGAAGGTGCAAGAGAAATGTGAAAACCATTCTATAGTCAAGGCAAATGTTACCTGACATAAGTCGCATGAACTATGCTTCATCTTTAATCTGTGCTATGACAAGGGTCAACTTGCCTGTTCTGTAGATCTACTTTAATATTCCTGCTGATTGGTTATGTCAGCCATCTTATTTTCCATGTTTCTTTCCTTTTTTTATTTTTTGGGGTACGTCCCTTTCTGCAATCAGACATCATTCCTTTCCCTCAATCTACATGCTCTTGCGGAACAACTAGACAAAGTAGATGTATCTAAGAGGCTCTTCATTGAAGCAGATCTGTTGTCAGAGCTGGTAAGCCTTGTATTATATTTCATTTATGTACATTTGACTGTAGTGCAAAACCATTATTTATAACTTGTTCAGATTCTACAGTATCTTGTACGATTCTGGATGAAACTTGAATTTTTATAGAGGCTTAATATCAGTATTTGATCCATCTGATCAAATTTTCATAGCATACAGGAATTTATTAGATTACCTTCCAGATAAGGTGCATGGTATTGCTATCAGTTACATCTGTAGATTTTTTTTTTCCTTGCTTTAAAGATATGATAATTATACAGAACACTGATGCTGGAGAATTTAGCAACATTTTCCTCTTTTTTATAAATGTGGTCTTCATTGTCACACTTAGAATTCCTGCTTCAGCTCCTCCCCAACATTTTACATGGGATTTTGGGCAATTGGTTAGCTTGATCTTTATAATCTGCAATTTATTAATAGAATTAGGAGGCCCTTGTTACTACATCTGAACACCTGATGCATATGTATGGTGTCTCTGGCAGAATAGTAACGGATCTAGGCCCACCAGTAGTTTGGAGACTGACCAGTTCAAGACAAATGAAATCGAAAGAACCACAATGCTTTCCGAGGAATCAACTTTTTATAATGTGCCTAAGAATAAATACCATGCAAAGGGGAAGCCCTCGGTATCTGCTGTTGCTGAATGCTATGGAGTTTCAACTTCACATGATCAAGAATCGCCTGTCCAAAATCGTGTCAAAAATGGTAACAATTCACACCGAGACCATAGATCTATTCATGATACAGAACATTCAGTCCGTTTAGACACAAGTTCTAAAGCTGAATCTAAGAAGCTCTTCTCATGTGAGGCAGCGGCTGCGGAGGCAGAATTAGATATGCTTCTTGACTCATTTACTGAAACTAGGTCGCCAGATTCTGCAGGTGTAATACCTGCTCGTTCAACATTTTCGAAAGAAGAATCTCCCAGTGTCCTGCCACATTTTACGAGAAATGTCCATAAGCCATCCACTCGTGCATCCATTCCAACCAATCTGGATGATGAACTCGATGATTTACTTGAAGAAACATCAAGGTTATCAGACCAATATGTTACTCATCAACCCTCCAAAGGGAAGGCTGACCTTCACGAAGTACAGTTTTCCTCCGAGTCTGTTCACGAGTCTAGAGCAGCGCATGATTTTGATTCATGGCTGGACACCATTTGATTGCTGGAAATTAGTCCAGTACTTCTTTGTGTGTAACTTTATACAAGAATAACATGTAACTTTTTTTTATGCCTAATGGCTTTGCCTGAGGGTAGCAATCCTTGGCAGAGTTAGGCTACGTTCGTTCTTGTGCGATTAGCCCTTCTTCACGAGTTCAAATGAAAGAATATTGGAAAAACACGAAAGGTTAACCAAATTTAATCTCCAAAGAGATGATTATAGTGGCAGGTTATCCCATTTCTTTATTTTTCTTATTTTTGAGAAAAAAGAGAGAAATAAAAGAGATGAAGTAATTAAAATTCTTATTTGCTTGAATCTTGCTCCTATAAAATTAAATCTAATATATTCATAATTGATAATTGTTATCAAATTTTCTTTTGGGGTTGGTTTATATGCACAACCTTTGTAACCTTATGTTATACTCATAGATTGGCCAGTTCCTCTGTCGATAATTACAAGTTGAAATGGTAGTTATTACAAGCAAGGACTTGGCATCCTTCGCATACGACATAGCATTGCATTATAAGGCGTACTTACAGGTAAATTTTCAATCATCCTTAGCCGTCTGCCGCCACTAACAGACAAGTGTCCTTTGTATATGTATAATCCTTTGTTATCCATCAACATCAATCGGAGAGCTTTAGAGAATCCTTGCATGAAAGGTCAGAAGATATGTTGGACTCCTGGTGGTTCCGCTGGTGCATGTTGTTTAAGAGCTGTGTCTTGCCTTAAGGCTTTCGTTGGCATCAAAGTGTTTCCATACTACATTGCTATTTGTTTCAGTTCCAGTCTGGTGTCACTCTTGTAAGTATCATCTTGATTCTGCACTTGTCAGTCTTAGTATCATCTTGATTCTGCACTTATGACCAAACCTTTGCATGCCATTTTACCTTAGCAAGTAAGCACTCAGGGGCACTAACAGATCATAAGAACCTTCTCATGATTTTCTCTAAGTTTTCATGATGTATTGGTTATAAAAAGGCGAGCTGATCAACCTGCAAATATAGAGAATAATAATTAATGACTTAAGGAGTTGAATTTTACCTGCAAAGGATAATGAGCGATTACATCAATTGGAGACTCTCCTTTGAACCTTCTTAACTAGAGGGTCTTTGGATGTAATAGGAATGCCCTATTATGTGATTGGAGGCATGGTAACTTTCAATCCATTGATATTGGAAAGCCAGCTTGCTAATTGTTGTGCCCTTTTAGAGAGGGTAAGTAGACTCTTTTCCTTGTTAATGGAAAGTGAGATGTTCTTGAAGGTCTCCAAAGTTGTCATGAAAGCCTTAACTGAACCAAGTTTAGCCTTAGAAAAGAACATAAAATCATCAACAAAAGATATATTTACAATACCTAACACTTTGCATTTAGGGTGAAAATTGAATTTGCTTTCTTGAGCAATGACATGATCAATCTATTTATACCTTCCATTTCCAAAATAAAGAGGTAAGGGGAGAGAGGGTCATCTTGTCCCACACCTTTGGTGCTTTTAATCAATTGTGTAGGTTCCTCATTCGCAAGAATACATTAATAAATAGTAGATATGCATTGATGTATCCAATTCATGTAAGTATTGGGCAAACCAAAGGCTTGCAGAGGGTTCACTATAAAGGTCCACTAGATAGTGACAAAGGCTTTATGAAAATTTATTTTTAATGCACAATCCTTCCTAGGGTTCTTTCTGTTATGACATTTGAATAATTCTTAAACTATAATCATATTATCTCCAATTTTTCTTTCTTTGATAAAGGCAAGGCACCTTGAAAGGAATGAATATAGGAAGATTACAAAATCTTAAGTATATTTGAGAGCATTTTGGAAATGATTTTATAAATTGTATTATAACAAGAAATAGTTCTCAAGTTTTTCAAGGAAATAGGATAATGTACATTGGGAATGAGAGTAACAAAAGTTTTGTTGATCTTCTTAAGGATGGTCCTTTAGTTGAGAATTTCCAATACTACATCAATCACTAAATCCTTGATCAAGGGCTAGGTTTTGTTGAAAAAATCCCATGTCCAAGGGTTGAGGAGATACCTGGGACGCAACCTTGAAGGTGGAAGAAGACCTTTATCCTAGATGACCCCTTGATCAATTTCAAGATGGAAGTCCAACTAAAAGACTTCTAACGAAGACCCTAATGAGGGTTAACCCGATAGAATTAAGTTTGTTGGTACATTAGGAAATTTGTTTGGATTCTTATTTTTCAATTTCTTTGTTTTCTAAAAAATTTAATTCCTTACACTTTCTTTTTCTTTACTTTCAAATTTCAGTTAGGAACTAAGGAAAAACGAACATATTTTTTAGGAGACTAGTGGAAAAGATAAATGGAGAAAATGTTTAAGTTATAACCAAATAAAAAATTAATATAAGATAATTGTTGAAATTTTATGTTAAAATCAACCTAAGAAACAACTCGTGTTTCATACTTTGCTTGAAATGCTTGAAAAATGCATGTAATTTCCTTCGAATTCTGCTTCGTTTTCATGCATAACTACCTTGTTTTGTTTTTTGTTTTGGTTGTATTTCTAACATAGGATGAGATTTTTATAGAATTGCTTTGGCATATACTTATGTGTTAGATCGTGCCTACTAATACAAAGGTCAACTTGGGACTCGAACTTTCACCAAAGTTGATCGCCAACACCCTTTGCACGGTAGTCTCACTTAGGTCCGTTTAAGCAAGATTTCAACGTTCAACGACCCTCAAAGTGTTTACCTCGCACGCTTAAAGAAATAATGATACAAAAGCAATAAGAAAACAAAGGCAACGAGGAAACAAGAGAGATACGGTAAAACTAACCTTTATAAACTCTCCCTCAAAAGAATACAAGAAATGTTCTCTTTGACTAAATGAGGAGAGAAAAGATCGAATGAGCTGTATATAAGCACTCTAACTTGGAAGCCAAGTTATATTCAGAATCCCATTTAAACTGAACTGCCTAAAATCATGTTAAAATCATGTCTATCTCTATCATATTACATCACGTGGACCAATTGGATGACACCCTTACCTAAATAGGACTCTAATTGATAAGATATAATCTACAAGATAATAGAAGGATAGAGTTTACATTCAAATAGGAAACTAGCATCCTTATCCTCGAAGATCTCCACTATCTTCAGATGTTGAGTTCCACTGCAACTCTAACTCCTAATTGTCACCACATCATTCAAGATCTCCCCACGATCTCTATTCGCTGATGATGTAATGTGATCTTGCCGTATTTCACATAGCACACTAGCTTAATCTAATGCTTCCCACAGCAAGTCCACTAGTTGTGGTCCATTCATCCGAGTATGGGCCAAGTCTTTTGTCCATCAAGTCCTTAGCTTGAGTCGCATCATTCTCTACAAGGTCTGAGACTTTACCAAAATTTGCACCAAGTTTGTTCCCAATCGCCCATTTTTGCCTTAATGTTTGCGCATGTCTCCCTTATACGTGAATCTACCTAACCTTCCTCCTAAGGCACATCGTGAAGGTCACTAAGAAGTGCTCTGAAGTTTAAGGGTCTAACAAACAACCCCACCAGATGGATTCGATGCTCTCGTCAAATTAGTCTAAAGGTAGGGATTCACCTGGTCCTCAAATTGCCACAAAGTCATATCTTTCTCCCATGTAGGTTCCGCGATAGGTTTACCTTTCCACTAAATCAAGAACTTGATATGTCGATTCTTCTTATGTTGACCCATTATTTGATGATCTAGGATCTTCACCACTTGATCTTCAAACTGTTTCCTCACAACCGGTGAAGCTCGCTTCACCTGACTCCTATTTGGATCTGATTCATCCTCATAGTAAAGCTTGAGAAAACTAATATGAAAAGTAGAGTGTACCTTTAACTGCTTGGACAATTTCAATTTGTATACCACGTTCCTCACTTTGTGTAGCACTTTAAACAGTTCATCGTACTTCGGCACCAAACCCCTATAAACTTGCTTACTCGAGATCTTCTTCCAAATCTATGGAGTTAGTTTCAACAAAACTTTATCTCCCATGTCAAATTTTAAAGGTCTCATTTGAAGATCTGTTTGCTTCTTCATCCGTCAAGAAGCTTTTTCAAGACTGTCCCTCGCTTCATCCAACAATTCTTGCTTCTCCATCCCAAACTTAGGTGTCGCAGGACATTTTCCACTTGTTCTTTGTTGACCAATCTTTAGTGGTATGAGAGGCTGTTGTCCTAACACAATCTTAAATGGACTTTTCTCTGTAGCCAAAGATCTATGCAAGTTATAGTAACATTGTGCAGTATCAAGTAAACTCAACCAGTTATGTTAACTTGCATTTACATAATGTTGTAGGTATTCCTCCAACAAACCGTTGATTTTTTTTGACCATCTATTTATGGGTGATTTTCCATTGAAAACTTCAAATCACAACCCATCATATTAAAAAGGGACATCCATAATTGTCCTGTAAATTTGGAATCTTGGTTGCTCACAATATATGCTGGAACTTTAAAACACTTGACCACATTGTTGTAGAACAACTCAGCCGCAATATATGAGGGACAAGTCATAGGAGTTGGCACGAAGATCGCATAGTTAGAGAATCTATCAATCACCACCATGATTGATGCCACGTTGTCTACCTCTTGAAACCCACTAATGAAATCCATTGAAACCGACATCCACGGTCACTTGAGGATGGATAAGGGTTATAGCAAACTGGCTTTCTTCTTTCTCTCTGAATTATCCAACTGACAAACGAGGCACAGCTTGACGTAACATTCCATGTCATTCTCTATCTTCGGCTCTATTGGACTCCTGAGTGACCAGCCCATTGCGAGTAATACATCTCCTTTAACAACTATTTCGCAATCCACCAAAGCTCAACACATACACTTAACTATTCTTAGTCATCAAAAGCCCATCATTGTCGAGCCAAAACTTACATGCAACACCTTCCTTGACTTGAGAAATCAACTTACAGTACATGGTGTCTAATGGAGCTGCCGCCTTAATTTGTACTAACAGGATGAACTCCACCCTCGTGACTTAATAAAGGGCCGCAAATACCTCCTTCCTACTCAAGGCATCTGTCACGCTATTGTGCCTCCCGGTTTATGCTCCCATAGAAAGTCAGACTCAGCAAGAAACTCCTACCACTGAGCTTGTTTTATGGACAATTTCTTTCGAGTCCTAAAAAATGTGTTAGTGAAATTATCCATTTGGAAAACAAACCTGGTTCCCAGCAAATATACTCGCTATGTCTCAAGGCAATACACCACCATAAGTATCTCCTTCTCATGCGTCGAGTAACGTTGCTCTGTATTGTTGAGTTTTCAGCTCTAAAATGATACCGAATGCATCAGTATGTACCTCAAATGGAAGATCGAACACGACAGCTTCAACACATATTCGATTGAGATAAAGGCTTTAAGTTTCTCGAATGCTTCCTTATATGCACTCGACCAATACCACTCTTGCTTATTTTTTAGCAAGTTCGTCAATGGCGTCACTTTCTTAGAGTATCCCACAATGAATCATCTATTGTAGTTCACCAAGTCAAGAAAATTCAGAAATTCTCATACTGTCATGGGAGCTTGCCACTCAACTATCGCTTTACCTTTTTTGGATCCATCCTGACCTAAGCCTTGCTCACCACGTGACCCAAGAATCTAATCTCTAACTAGACAAACTCGCACTTCTCCATCTTCACGTAGAGCTTGTGTTGTTTAGTCTTTCAAACACCCTCCTCAAGTGTTCCACATGTTCTATCATGTCAGTGCTATATATCAAGATGTTGTCTAAGTATACCATAACAAACTCATCCAAGAAGTCGTATAACACATCATTCATAAGGTTGCAAAATGTAATAGGAGAATTAGTTAATCCAAACGACATAACTAAAAATTCGTAGGATCCATACCGAGTTATGCATGTTGTCTTTTGCTCATCAACCTCAACTATTTGCACTTACCAATACCCACTCCGAAGATCCAACTTAGTGAACACCTTAGCCCTTGACAACCTGTCCATCAAATCCTGAACCAAAGATACCTGATACATGTTTTTGATCGTTACCTTATTTAATGCTCAATAGTCCATACACATCCGAAGTGTACCATTTTGCTTCTTTTGAAACAATACTGGGGCACCGTATGGGGCTTTAGATAGTTGGATGAACCCTACTTCCAACAACTTACCAAGTTTTTTATGAAGTTTCGTCAATTCTATCGGGGACATCTTATATGGGGCACATGCAAGTGGGATCACTCTAGGAACCAAGTTAATCCTATGATCTACCTCACGACGAAGGGGAAGAGTTTTGGAAAATCTGTCGGCATCATCTCCCGAAACTCCCTCAACAAAATTGCAACCGCTTCAGGGACTTCTACCATATGGTCTTCTCTGATTTCCCACATGGCAACACTATAGATTTCCATGTCTTTCTTCAACCCTTTTTTGATGCTCATGGTCAAAAGATGTCCTACTAAAGTTGTAGCATCTATCGTTCCACCACCAAACCTACAACAATCCACGTAGAAGGAATTTTTATCGTTCATTAAAATCATACTTCCCAAACTTGGATACAGCACCACCTTTGTTGTTTTGAGAAAATCAACACCCAATATCATCTCGAAATCCTCCAGTAGTATGATAATGAAGTTCATCTTCGCATGTCAACTTCCAATGCTGAAGGGAATATTGTAAGCAATTCCTGCAACTACTTTTGCCTTCCCTGCAAGGGTTGTAATCTTGATTGGGGCCTTGGACACCTTTATGCCCAACTTCCAAACTATCTTTTCTGCTAGGGAACTGTGTATTGGCCCCCGAATTTTTCTTGTTAAATAAAGCACGATTTAAATAAATTATGATGTTTGATGGATAAAGTTTTGGAGCTGCTTGTTATGTAAATGTTAGTAGAATTTATTATATGATTTGGTTGAATTAAAAGTGGTGAGAATGCATAAGGGCATTTTAGGCAAGTCACTTAAGCATATAAGGCTATAAGGTTTAATGGAAGGGCAAATTGGGCATTTCACACTTATTAAGAGTAGAAATTAGAAGAAGAAGAATTGTGAAAGAGGGAAGAAGATAATCGTGAGCGAGGGAGAAGAAGAAGAGAAAAATTAGAGTTTTGAAAATTTTGAAGATTTTGAAGAATGTGAAGCATCCACAAGTAAGTGCAAGACTCAACCCTTCTTGATTTATTGAATGAATCATGTTTAGTGATCGTTAGAAGTGAAAATGATGTGGAATGTCTGAAGTGAGCTGTTGTTGAACGGTGTTCTAGGGTTAATGATTTTGTTATGTTTGTAAATGATTTTTGTGTTGAAATGAGTTTAAAAATGAAGTAGGAATGATGATTTAGGGTTAATATGAGTTATTTGTGAAATATGGGAAGTATGAAGATGGAAAATGTCGAAAATCAGTTTTCGGGAGGTTTCTGGTCTCGCACGTCGCGGCGCGCGCAAGCGCCCACGATGCGACACGCGTATGCACCCACAATGCGGCCTGTGCGAGCGCCCTCGCCGCTGCGAGCTTTTGGGTTTCTCCGCGGCGAGCTCCAACATTTTTCTCCGCGGTGAGCTTCTGATTTCGTCGCGACGAGCTTCTGTTTTCCTAGACAAACATATTTTGGTATTTTTGATATAACTTTTGATGTAGATGTCCAAATGAGGTGATTTTTAATTCATTAAAAAATAGAGACAAAGTTCTACAAGTTTTATGAAGAAAGGAAGTTTTGAATCAGTCTTGAAAGTTCTCAAAATTTGGATAGAAGTTGAGTATAATTTCTTGTTTCAACATAAGGATAGTCCCAATACGTTTGGAGTATAACTTTCAGATTTCTGAAACAAATTAAATGATTTAGGAGTCATTAGAAACTTAAGACAATGGGGAACATTTTCTAGAAGAGAATATTATCAGATTTTGTCATTTACTTGATCAGAGTGATCATAGAAAATTAACCCGAATGTTTGGACTTTTGGAAGAGTTTGAGTTTTTAGAATTTATCTTAGTGATTATGCAATATATGGGTCCTCAAATTGTATTCCTATTGAATGAGAATTTTGCATTTGATAAAGGGAATCAAGGAAGGCAAGAGGATCAAGAGGAGAGGCATCTTTTAAGCATGTATCCAAG
>JANJEY010000009.1:6229264-6243289 GCA_024703695.1 Erythroxylum cataractarum
AGATGTGTTATGGAAAAAGGAACATAGAAATGGTATGAGACTTTAAGCTTCATGATTTCTTTGGATTACGCCAACGTGTATGGTTCAAGGGTTGAACTCCGAAAACGGGGCTCATCATGTTTGGTATCGGAGCAAGAAAAGATTACAAGAAACCACGCTTAAGTATGATGGTATTTTGTTTCGAGGTTGGGTTCCAGAAACGAGGCCGAGCATTTGTGGTATCATAGCAAGAAGATGAATCGATGAAGGTTAAGGAAACTTCATCGGAGTGCAATCATGTCATAGGGTATCCGTTTTAGAGTTGGGCTCTGGAAATGGTGCCCAGCACTGTGGGTCGCACCTATATCAATCATTGTGGTCACGTCTTTCTCCCCAACCTGTATACCCACGTACATTAGTCTATTAAAGGGAACTGACTCACTACTGACTGCATTTAGCAAGGCAATCAGATTTAGTGCCATATATTTTAAAGATTCATCATCTTCTTTGAAAATTAGGGCATTCAAATTCTCCTTTCTCGGGCACTCTCTAGCAAAGTGTTGACCCCCACACAAGTAACAAGCAACCTTGCCTTTCTTTGAGGATGTCTCCTTGTACTTAGAGCCACCATTCTGGTTGCCTTTACCTTTGAAATCCCCCTTCTTGGATTCTTTCTTCATCTTCCCCTTGGTCTTCTCCTGTTGGGCATGGCCCACCCTTGGAAGAGTTTGAGGAGCTCTCCTTAGATTCTTTCGCCATTCAAAAATCCACCAAGGCATCAGCGACAGCAATTGCACCAACCACATCCTTCACTTTTTGCCTTCGTAACTCTATTTGAGCCCACAGTTGTAAGCCGAATAGAAAATTGAAGAGCTTGTCCTCTTCTAACATATTCTTAATATCCAACATTAGAGAACTAAATGATTTAACATAGTCTCTTACCAATCCATCCTGCTTGAGCTTCTTAAAGGCATCTTTCGTGAGATAAGAAATATTTTTGGGAAGGAACTGATCCTTGAACTCCTTATTCATTTTCACCCATTTCCACGACAGTACTACTTGCATTAATCTTCAAAGAGGTCCTCGTCCTCCATCAGAGCATGGCATCCTCATCGAAGTACATGGCCATCACATTTACCTTCTTAGTACCAGATACCCAAGCAGCCACAAAGTACTATTCCATATCCCACAAGAAATTCTCCTTAGTCTCCCGCATGTCTTCAAACACCCTGGGTTCACGTACCTTCATAGATGAAAGTTGTGGTGTGGAGCTTTCACCCCAATCGACATCTATCATTACAACAACATTCTTCAACATAGTGATCTCAAACTAGGCCTCCTTTTATGCCTTTAACTCTTCTGCCATCTATTGTTGCAACTATTGGATTCGCGCCTCCAACATCTCGAATCGAGGATTATGAGATGCTCTTCCTTCTCTTGAGGAATTGGCCCAATGAGTGCCTCCACCCTAATCACTCATTTTGTCAAGTTGCCTACTACCATCTCGAAATTTAGCTCTGATACTAGTTGATACAAAGGTCACTTTAGGACTCGAACTTTCACCGATGTTGATCGCTAACACCCTTTGCACGATAGTCTCACTTAGGTCCCCTTAAGCAAGATTTTAGCCTTCAACGAACCTCAAAATGTTTACCTCGCACACTCAAAGAAACAATGCTATGAAAGTAATAAGAAAACAAAGGCAACAAGGAAGTAAGAGAGATATGGTAAAACCAACCTTTATAAACTTTCCCTCAAAAGAATACAAGAATGCTTTCTCTGACTGAATGAGTAAAGCAGAGCTTGAATGAGCTATATATAGGCACTGTAGCTTGGAAGCCAAGTTACATTCAAATTCTACTTAAACTGAACTGCCTAAGATCACGTCTATCTCTATCAGATTATATCCCTTGGACCAACTAGATGACAATCCCATCCAAATAGGACTCGAATTGAGAAGATAGAATCTACAAGATAATAGAAAGATAGAGTTTATATTCAAATAGGAAACTAACATCCTTATTCTCGAAGATCTCTATATCTTTAGATGTTGAGTTCTACTGCAACTCTAACTCCTAGTTGTCACTACATCATCTAAGATCTCCCCACAATCTCTATTTGTTGATGATGTAGTGTGATCTTGCCATTAGCCCACATAGCACACTAGCCTAATACAATGCTTCCCATAACAAGTCCGCTAGTCATGATCCATTCATCCGAGCATGGGCCAAGTCCTTAGTCCATCAAGTCCTTAACCTAGGTCGAGTCAATCTCCACAAGGTCCAATACTTTACCAAAATTCACAACAAATCTGATCCCACTTGCCCATGTTTGCCTTAGTGTTTTGCACACCTCCCTTATGCATGAATCTAGCTAACCTTCCTCCTAAGACGCTTTGTGAAGATTGTTGAGAAGTGTTTCGAAGGTTAAGGGTCTAACACCTACCATAGAGTAGATGCTGATTAAAACAAACCTTGAGAGAAACTATATAGTAAGGAGGATATTTAAGGAGTAACTTGGCTTGAGACACTAGTATGTCTTAGAAAGAAATCGAAGGATCCGAAGTATAGGGGTCAAGCATGCCAAAGGTTATGCCCTTCTCAAAAGAAGAGGAATGATCTATGACCTAAGATATAGTCTTGTCTCAGGCCATATCCCAAGCAAACCAAAAGAATTTAAACTATAAAGAAATTAATTTTGGAAAACTTTCAAAGACTTTTCGTATCAAATTATTTTTTTGGTCCAAAAAGTGAGGGACAAACACTTGGAGGTACATCAACTTTATAGAGGACAAATTTTGAAGTTATTTTCATCAAAGAAACAAAATTTGAGATCATCAAAATGAATCAAGTGTTCAAAATGCAAAAATTTCATCTAGATTTCCTTTCTATCATGATGTCTATTACTTTGGTTAATATTATGTTAGTTAAAACAATGCTTGCAGGTGAGTGTTTAATATGTTCAGATAGGGAAACCTTTGGTCATTATCTTTGAATGGATTGATTTAATTATATTTATGGCATGAAAATTGTATCAATACATTAAATTTAATTGTTTTTAACATGAATTTACTCATATTAATGTTTAAATGTAGTTATAACTAGCTTGTGGATGATTTAAGAGAACTTGCTAGTGGACCATTGTGTAGATATTAGGAGTAAAATAGGGTACTAAAGATAGAACTATGTTATCTGTTAGTTTTAGTTTAAAATCATTCATAGAAGTTCACATAATTTTATTCATTTTAAGAGGTGTATCTTTATAGAGATACTGGTTAACCAACTAGCGAATATATGATTATAGTTTGAGATAGTTCACTTTCATATTTTAGGAATTTTTATCGATCTAGATGATAAATCCATTTTAATTTTATTGATCATGATATCAAATTTGAGAGTAGGGAAGTAATTATCTAGGTGTTAATTATCATTGATTTTTATATGATTAACTACTTTTTTATTCTCTTGGTTATCACTTTATCTAGACTTTATTTTATTTTTATTTTGTTATCCAATTCCATTAACTGTTGTCCATATTAATTCTTTCTTTTTAATGATATGTGTAACTAACTTAGTTTCTAAGTAGTTTAGTTGTAACATAAAAGTAAATTAGTTAAAAATATATCACAATAAGTTTTTGGCTCTATTGTTAGGAAAGCAACTTATGTTTAGAGACTTAATAGCTAATAGTCTAGTCCTTTTATTTGCTTATTTTTGTTTATATTGTTTAATTTTATTTTTTTGAATCCTTTGTTCTTTGTTTATTTTGATTTCATGTATGATTTTGGTGTATGAAAAAAGTTAACCTTTTATTTTCCTTAAAGAAGACCTAAAACCTAAAACCTAAAAGAATACTCTATCCCATAATAAGAGAACAACTATGTACGAAATCTAAGACTTACAAGATATGAAACATATTATAACAGAAGAATAATAGAAAATGGTGATGGAGAATATGAAATCATCACTTATGAGATGCAGTACAATATTACTTTACTATAATAATTGGATAAAAGGCCAAATGTGATTTAAAGGTTGAAACAATATGTTTAGTTTTATAGGTTAGGAGATAAAGATATTAACGAGCCATTGAACACATTATAAGGCTATGGTCATTCAGATTCTCATTGAAGTGATTAAAGACATTTCCTAGATCTTGGTTCATTGTTGAGCAAGTTTTACTTCTAATAAAACCCCTAATGTTTGTAAGTATACAAATTGTAAACTTGTAGTATTAAAGGGGTCGATCCCACAAGGAGTTGAAAAATTAATAAAATGAAAATAAAAAAAGAACATAAAAGTAAACATAAGAATATGATTGTTGAAAAATTAATTCGTAAAAATAACGTAAAGAAATCAAATTGAGCAACACTTAAAATCATAATAGAAGGAATAATACAAGAAAAAATAATCGATTATTACAAAGGGGATTTTTCCTATCATCAATGCTAATATAATCATTTATTTTTTATTGTGGTGTCGGTTTTAGACTATCGAAGGCGGATTACCCTCTCTCGAGTTATAATCACAAACCTTAATTTAGGTTGAGTACCAAACAAGTAATCTCTCAATTATAATGGCCCTAACCCTAATTAGTTGATAAGCTCTCTAATAAGCAATCAGGTCCTCACACGAGATCTCTCTCCTTATGACTACCGAATTTATTAATCAAGTAGTCTATTGAATCGCTTAACTCTCATTAATCAAACCTATTCATTTTAATTCAACTCACCCTCTCAGTTTGCTACCAAAATATAAAAAATTGCAATCAACATAACACCCAAATGCAATTACATAAAAGTTAATATATTAACATTGAATCAAGTTCAAATACCTAAAGAAAATTAGAATACCATGATCAAACCCAAATCCATCAACACATTAATATCTATCTCAAATATTCAAAGAAAAAGAACATAAGATGAATGAAATACACTATTGGGGGGGGGGGGATCGAGATGCTTTGAGAAAAGCATCAGTAGTTGAACTGACTCCTCTTTCCTCTTCTTCTTCTCTTCTCTTTCTTCTTCTTCTCTCTTCTCGGACCTTTTCAAATGTGGCAGAGTGTGAAGGTCCTTTAGGGTTCCATCTCTTTCCTATTTATAGTATTTCTGTTTTGAGCAACCTTAGGGCTTTTTTAGAGTCTGAAAGGTCTGAAAAGCCCCTAAAAAACTTAAATCTAGAAAGCTGTCCGCGTTTGTATGCGCACATGCCATAATCGTGCCCCATAGTGCCATAATCTTGGCACCTAATTTAACATTCTATCACAATCATGGTAGATTGGCCATGATTGTGGCCTTTCCTCCATGCTTCTATCATGATCGTGGCTAGGGGTTTTGCCTTGGGCTTCTTCCGATGCTACTTTGTTCTTTGATATTTGCCCCAAAACATTAGCGAAGACATAAAAGCACCTCAAATACATAAAATTGAAGCTCAATCACATGCTTTAACCCACAAAACCCACAAAACACGAATATTTAACTAAATAACAAAATCCCAACCTAAACATGAACTAAACATTCAATTTAATAGTAAAACACATACTAAACTACCCCTTAAAATATTATGCATTCTACCACTATCAACATCCCCACATTTAAAATTTTTCTTGTCCTCAAGCAAAAACAAAACAATAAACAAAAACACCAAACATCGTACACCAAAACAACAAATACACACATATGCAATAATGAGACAACGACATTAAACTTTTACAAAACAAATTTAACAATAAACACCATCTCTCAAGTTGTTCTAACTTATTAACTTGTGAAACTTGTGTCTAGGAACTTTGGATTAAATATACATACTGATCAAAACTTTAATGTCAAGTTTATTCACCCCTATCATTTGCACACACACATTGATAATTATTCAGTCAACTAAAATTGTAACTATCCCTAACTAGGTTTTTATGAAAATTCAAGCTATTCACAAAGATCAGTAGGCTTATTAGATGAACACAATTTTTGTTAATTTTGACTGACATGAACCTAACCTTTTTATATGAAGTAAACATTTGTGATGAATGTCGATCCAGTTACTCAACTAGGTCATGCTTTTATTAAGCAGCTTGGTTGGAATGTCATTACAACCTTTTGACACGAAAGCAAACATTTGTGATGAATGTCCCCTGATTACTTAGCTACATCACATTCTCAACTGACTACTAGCTTTATTTATAACTCGATGCCTAGCATAATAGTTGTTTGCTTATGATTTACACACTTTTTAAATATTATTGTTATTGTTTACCTCATTTCTTTAACTAGTAATTATCATGAAAAGATACTAATGATGTTACTTATTTGATTAACCTAAATTATAAATGAATGTGAAAAATTCCTAGGGTGAAAAAACTAACATCATATCCTAATTAACATGTATATTTGACTAAAGTAACCTAAGTCACTAATTTCACGAGCTAATAAATCTTCTCAATCTAAAAGACTATGTTCAAAGCTAAATCAATTCCATTAAGTCCTAGCCATTGAGACATTGACACGAATCACATCATGCAAACCTAAACAGACTAACATAAGATATCCAAAAATTACATTTAAAATAAAAGCATACATGCACATAACTCTCCCCACACTTGGATAACACATTGTCCTCAATATGAGAAGAGCAAACAACAATACATAAGGTAGGAATACAAATAACTAAACATGAGAAACATGAGAACAATTGAAAATAAAAATAAAAGAAAAGACAAGGGTTAAAGTATAAAACCTGCCATAGTGACCGAGGTGGTGATGGCGATAATGTTGAGACCAAATTTGCTTGACACTGAGAGTATTTTCCTATCTTATAAATGATTTAATATAGTAAAAGAGTTAGGAATCCAGAACATTATAAATCATTAAAAACTTATTTTTAAAATTTAAAACAAATTTAACTACGCTCTAACGACTAACTGTGCTAAGTTATGGTCATTAGCTTGATCTTGCATCTTTGGAAACTAAACGAGGATCAATTATGAGTGGCTTGCTTGCACTAGTGTTTTTGCTAATTTCAGCTTTGTAGCTTGTAGTTAAGCTACATCTTGGAAGATAATCAAATGGAAAATATTGATGAAATTAATGAAACCTAAGTGTAGTAATGTCCTTTTTGCTAATAAACTGTCAATAAAATATGGAATAACAAAACTCCTTGAATCTTCTGTTGAATATAGTAACCCTCATCTTTTCTTCCACTTCCACTTTATGAATAGAGACTTTGTTATCTGCTTCAAGCTCTATGCCTGTTGTCATATGTTCTTCTTCTTCTTGTTCCTTATAAGATTTGGCCACATCAATTCTCCTAAATGAGTAACCCTCCTTCAGATTCTTTAATACCTTATTTATATTGAATTTCACTTGTTCATCACCAATTTGAAGTATAAGGATGTCTTCATGGACATCGATCAAAGCTTTTCCACTGGTAAAAAATGATAAGCTCAGGATTAGCATACAATTTGATCATCTTCAAAGTCTAGCACGATAAAATCCATAGGGATGATAAGCTTGTCCACTTTTATAGGTACATCCTCCACAAGTGCTAACCGTTTCTTCATTGATTGGTCCTCTAATTGAATAAGTATAGAAGTTGGTTTCATATCTCCCATACTCAATCTCCTAAAAATTGACAAAAGTATAAGGTTAATATTTGTACCTAAGTCACATAAACATTTTGAAATCGTTAAATTACTAACTATACAGGGCATTGTAAAACTCCTTAGATCTGTTAATTGTAAAGGCGTGTGGTTGGTGATTTAGGATTTGGAGGTTTCCATTAGGGCTACCAATTGATTATGATCCCAAGTTTGCTTGTTTGAGAATATATCTTTGAGAAACGCTACGTACGTGGGTGTGCTCTTCAAAGCTTCCACAAAGGGTAAGGTAATTTTCAATTTCTTCGGCTTTTCCCCAAACCTTGCAAATTGGGTATCCAATTTATTATTTCGAAGTCTATTACAGAACATTTTGGAAAGCTGGACTTTTTGAACCTCTAGGTTGTGAATAGAAGAGGCATCATCTTCTATTACTTGCTTAAGCTTCTCTTTTAATTTTTTTGCAGAACATTTTGGAAAACTGGCCCTTTTGAACCTCTAGGTTGTGAATAGAAGAGGCATCATCTTCTATTACTTGCTTAAGCTTCTCTTCTAATTTTTTCGAGGCCTCTTCCATATTTATGAGCTTATCTATGACCTTGTACAATTTAGAATCTTATGAAATGGACTCTTCTTGCAGAAATGTTAAGAATTGTTGATGCCTCAAATGAGTCCTTAGATTGTTAGACTAAAAAAATCTGGGTGGTTCTGCCACCCCAGATTGTATGTGTTCCAATAAGAATGATGAGTTCTCTAACCAAATTGTTCCTCACTGAAGCCCTCAAGCACTCTTTATAATATATTTCCTCTATCATTTAGCTTTTTTGACTCCTCACAGTTGCCATATGATGTCCAAATTATGTGTCTTCTACTTTGTGCCTAAATTTCTTTCTCTCTTTTCTAATATTTCTTGCGATGGGGTACCACATTCACAAGAAATGGTGAAAAATCCTTAGAATAAATGAATTAATCCAATCCTATTGACTCCCTGGAAATGACACCAAAAACTTGTTGAGCAAGTTTTCCTTTTCATAAAACCCCCAATATTCACAAGTGTACGGATTGTAAACTTGTAGTATTAAAGGTGTTCATCGCACGAGGAGTTATGAACTAATCTAATCATATGTTCTCTATGGCTTAGAAAATTTAATCAAATGAAAATAAAAATATAATAGAAATGTAAACACAAGAATATGATTGTTGAAAATTTAATTTGTAAAAATAACGCAAAGAAATCAAATTGAGCAACACTCCAAATCACAATGGAAGGAATCATACAAGAAGAATTATTTTTAGAATTTAGAACAAATTTAACTACACAATAATTTAAATCTAACTACTAAACATGCTAAAATTTAAATCTAACTACTAAACGTGCTAAATTATGGTTATTAGATTGACCTTGCATTCTCAGAAGCTCAGCCGGGATCAATTATGAGTGGCTTGCTTCTACCCGCGTTTTTACTAATTGCATCTTTGTAGCATGTAGATAAGCTACATGTTGGAAAATAATCAAAAGGACAATATTGATGAAATTAATATAACCTAAGTGTTGTAATGTCCTTTTTGCTAACAAATTGTCAATAACATAATGAATAACAAAACTCCCTATATCTTCTGTTGAATCTAGCAGTTTGTCTTATAGGAGGGTGATCTATTCTTGTTCTTCTTAAGCCATCCTCATCTCTTCTTATGCTTCCACTTTATGAACAGAGACTTTCTTATCTTCTTCAAACTCTATGTCCATTGTCATCTGTTCTTCTTCTTTTTATTCCTTAAAAGATTCAACCACATCAATTATCCTAAATGAGTCACCATCCTTTGGATTCTTTGATACCTTATTATTATTGAATTTCATTTGTTCATCACTAATTTGAAGGATAAGGTTGTCTTCATGGACATCGATCAAAGGTTTTTCGATGGTAAAAAATGATAAGCTTAGGATTAGTGGACATTTTTTATCATCTTTAAAGCCTAACATGATAAAAGCCACAGGGGTGATAAGCTTGTCCACTTTTTTGAGCACATCCTCCAATAACCCTAACGGTTTCTTCATTTATTGGTCTGCCAATTGAATAAACATAGAAGTTGGTTTCATATCTCCTATACTCAATCTCCTAAAAATTGACAAAGGCATAAGGTTAATATTTATACCTAAGTCACATAAACATTTTGAAATCGTTAAGTTACTAACTACACAGGGTATTGTAAAACTCCTTAGATCTGTTAATTGTAAAGGCATGTCATTGGTAATTAAGGATTGGAAGGTTTCCATTAGGGCTACCATTTGATTATCATCCAAAGTTTGATTGTTTGAGAACATGTCTTTGAGAAATGTTATGTACGTGGGTGTGCTCTTTAAATTCCACAAAGGGCAAGGTAATTTTAATTTCTTTAACTTTTCTCCAAACCTTGAAAATCAGGTATCCAATTTGTTCTTTTAGAGTCTATTACAGAACTCTCTAGTAAACTGTTCCTTTTGCACCTCCAGGTTGTGAATAGAAGAGGCATCATCTTCTATTACTTTTTTAAGCTTCTCATTTAGTCTCTTTAGGCCTCTTCTATATTTATAATCTCATCTATGATCTTGTCCAATTTAGAATCCCATGAAATTGACTCTTCTTGATGAAATCCTAAGAGGTTTTGATGTCTCAAACGAGTCCTTACATTGTTAGACTAACAAAACTCTGGGTGGTTTTGCCACCCTAGATTGTACATGTTTCAATAAGAATGATGACTTCCCTAACCAAATTATGCCTCATTGAAGTTCACAAGGGCTCTCTATAATTTATTTCCTTCATCATTTAACTTTTTTGACTCTTTATAGTTGCCTTATGATGTCCAAATTATGTGTCTTGTACTTTGTGCCCAAACTTCTTTCTCTCTTTTTTAAATATTTCTTATGATTTGGTACCACATTCACAAGAGATGGTGACAAATCCTTAGACTAAAAGAATTAAACCAATCCTATTGACTCCTCGAAAATGGCACCAAAAAACTTGTTGAGCAATTTTTACTTTTAATAAAACCCCCAATAGTCACAAGTGTATGGATCGTAAACTTGTAGTATTAAAGGTGTCGATCCCACGAGGATTTGTGAACTAAGCTAATCCTAAGTTCTTTATGGTTTAGAAATTTTAATAGAATGAAAATAAAAATAGAATAGAAAAATAAACACAAGAATATGATTCTCGAAAAATTAATTCGTAAAAATAACAAAGAAATCAAATTGATCAACACCTAAAATCACCAAGGAAGGAATTATACAAGAAGAATGGTTTTTAGAATTTAGAACAAATTTAACTATGCAATAATTTAAATCTAACTACTAAACGTGTTAAAATTCAAATCTAACTACTAAATATTCTAAGTTATGGTAATTAGATTGACCTTGCATCCTTGGAAGCTTAGCCAGGATCAATTATGAGCGACTTGTTTCTACCCATGTTTTTGCTAATTTCATCTTTGTAGCTTGTAGATAAACAACATATTGGAAGATAATTAAAAGGACAATATTGATGAAATTAATATATTCGAAGTAAAATAATGTACTTTTTGCTAACAAACTATCAATAAAATATGGAATAACAAAACTCCAGATATCTTCTATTGAATCTAAAAGTTTGTCTTGTAGAAGGGTGATATGTTCTTGTTCCTTTTCAATCGCCCTCGTCTCTTCTTTTGTTCCACTTTATGAACAGAGACTTTCTTACCTACTTTAAGCTCTATGTCCATTATCATCTGCTCTTCTTCTTTTTATTCCTTAAAAGATTCGACCACATCAATTCTCCTAAATGGGTTACCCTCCTTCGTATTCCTTAATACCTTATTCTTATTGAATTTCACTTGTTCATCACCAATTTGAAGGATAAGGTTGTCTTTATGGACTTCGATCAAAGCTTTTCTGACGGTAAAAAATGATAAGCTTAGGATTAGTGGACAATTCTGATCATCTTCAAAGTGTAACACGATAAAATCCACAGGGATGATAAACTTGTCCATTTTTACGGGTACATCCTCCAACAACCCTAACAATTTCTTCATTGATTGGTTCATCAATTGAATAAGTATAGAAGTTGGTTTCATATCTCCCATACTCAATCTTCTAAAAATTGACAAAGGCATAAGGTTAATATTTGTACCTAAGTCACATAAAAATTTTGAAATCGTTAACTTACCAACTATGCAGGGTATTGTAAAACTCCTTAGATCTGTTAATTATAAAGGCATTTGGTTAGTAATTAAGAATTTGTAGGTTTCCATTAGCCTTACCATTTGATTATCATCCTAAGTTTGATTGTTTGAGAATATGTCTTTGAGAAATGATGCGCGCATGGGTGTTCTTTTCAAAGCTTCTACAAAGGGCAAGGTAATTTTCAATTTCTTCAATTTTTCTCCAAACCTTACAAATTAGCTATCCAATTTGTTCTTTTGGACACTATTATAGAACTCTCTAGAAAGCTGGGCCCTTTTGAACCACTAGGTTGTGAATAGAAGAGACATCATCTTCTATTACTTTCTTAAGCTTCTCTTCTAGTCTATTCTAAGCCTTTTCCATCTTTGTGAGCTTATCTATGATCTTGTGTAATTTAGAATCCCATGAAATGGACTCTTCTTGCTGAAATCCTAAGAGGTTTTGATGTCTCAAATAAGTCTTTACATTGTTAGACCAACAAAAATCTGGTTTCTTCTACCACCCCAGACTGTATGTGTTCCAATAAGAATGATGACTTCCCTAACCTAATTGTGCCTCATTAAAGTTCGTAAGGGCTCCCTATAATTTATTTCCTTCATCATTTAACTTTTTGGACTCCTCATAGTTGCCTTATGATGTCCAAATTTTGTGTCTTCTACTTTGTGCCCAAACTTCTTTCTCTCTTTCTTAATGTTTCTTATGATTGGATGCCACATTCACAAGAGATGGTGAAAAATCCTCAAACTAAAAGAATTAAACCAATCCTATTGACTCCTCGGGAACAACGCCAAAAACTTGTTGAATAAGTTTTACTTTTATTAAAAAACCCTAATGTTCACAAGTGTACAGATCATAAAATTATAGTATTAAAAGTGATCTCACTAGGATTTGTGAACTAATCTAATCCTAAGTTCTCTATGACTTAGAAAATTTAATAAAATGAAAATAAAAATAGAACAAAAAAGTAAACACAAGAATATGATTATCGAAAAATTAGTTCATAAAAATAACGCAAAGAAACCAAATTGAGCAACACTCAAAATCACAATGGAAGGAATCATACAAGAAGAATTGTTTTTAGAATTTATAACAAATTTAACTATACAATAATTTAAATCTAACTAGTAAATGTGCTGAAATTTAAATCTAACTACTAGACGTGCTAAGTTATGGTCATTGGATTGACCTTGTATCCTTGGAAGCTCAGCTGGGATCAATTATGAGTGGCTTGCTTCCAGCCGTGTTTTTGCTAATTTCATATTTGTAGCTTGTAGATAAGCTACATCTTGGAAGATAATCAAAGGGACAATATTAATGAAATTGATGTAACCTAAGTGCAGTAATGTCCTTTTTACTAACAAACTGTCAATAAAATAGGGAATAACAAAACTCCCTTTATCTTGTATTGAATCTAGCAGTTTGTCTTATAGGAGGGTGATATGTTCTTGTTCTTCTTTAGTCACCCTCATCTCTTCTTATACTTCCACTTTATGAATAGAGACTTTCTTATCTACTTCAAGCTCTATGTCCATTGTCATCTATTCTTCTTCTTTTTATTCCTTAAAAGATTCGACCTCATCAATTCTCCAAAATGAGTCACCCTCCTTCTTATTCTTTAATACTTTATTCTTATGGAATTTCACTTATTCATCACCAATTTGAAGGATAAAGTTGTCATCATGGGCATCGATCAAAGCTTTTCCGATCATAAAAAGTGATAAGCTTAGGATTAGCAGATAATTTTCATCATCTTCAAAGTTTAACACGATAAAATCCACAGGGATGATAAGCTTGTCCACTTTTATGGGTACATCCTCCAACAACCCTAACGATTTCTTTATTGATTGGTTCACCAATTGAATAAGCATAGAAGTTGGTTTCGTATCTCCTATACTCAATGTTGGACTCTGTTTCCAGAGCCCAACATCGGACACGGAAGCATGACGCTTGAGCGTGGAGGGAAGACTTAGAAGTTGAAAATTTAGAAGAAAGATCCCTCGGAAGCAAAGGCGGGCGTCATCGCGGCATGTGTTGTTTCACCGCAGCAAAACCTTTCGGGAAGCTACACTGCGACGAGCGATTGAACCTTCACCGCAGCGAGCGAATGAACTCTGGCCGCGGTGAACCCGCGATTTTAACTTCGCCGCAGCAAGCAGATGGTCTCGTCGTGGCGAAAACCCGTTTACCACAGAACCCAAAATAAACTCAAAAAGCAAACTTAAACATACACTCAAGCAATCTTCTAAAATCTTATTCTC
>JANJEY010000009.1:6387704-6398200 GCA_024703695.1 Erythroxylum cataractarum
TAATAATTAACTTTTTAAGTAATTATTTTCAGTCGATGGTTCTCTTAAATTATAAACTAGTATTTAAAGGTTTTCACTTGTATTTCAATTACAAATGACAAACTATACAGTTGAAGGAATTGATTTGGTACTACTTTAACTACATTAGATTGAAGCCAATCTCTGAGAAGGAAGTACAAATGACTCTTTCAGGACAGATCCTAGTCTCACTTGAATGATATATGGCCTAAACTTTTGGTTAACAGGTGTAGGTCCCTCTTTGGATTTCATAGCCATGCATATATGTGACCTAAAGTTGATGATTGAATTTCATCATAATCATGAATGAAATGGGGTTATTTTTTTGGCTCAAAGTTGTTAGTGATTAATGTATTTATGCTAGTTATTTACAGCTCGACAGGAGAAGAGCTTCTGCTGAAAACTTCATTGCTTAAAGAATGTTCCACATGTCAATTTTCCAAATTCCATTACCACAATTAATTGTGATGCATATTTGGTGATGATATCACCTTTGTACAACACTTATTATTTATTAATCTGATACAGGTTGGAGGGTCAAAGTGCATTATTAACATATGCAATTTTTGGTTTTTTGGGATTGAAATTACTTACTGCTTTGCTAATGAATCTTATGCAAGTATCTTCCAACTGAAAAACTTAACATAAACTAAACAACATACAACTTGTTTATGTTCTGATTACCTACTTGCAGACAACATACTAGCATTTCACAAACATATAAGAATGTTTCAACTGAAAACTACTTGAAAAACTTTCATCACCAAACTACATAACAAACCCGGCTTTATGCTGGATAGAAAACTCAACAGTATGTTGCATGAATTTAATATCATGCAATAAGACACTGATCACTCAAACATTCTTATTATTATTCTTAAAAAATGCAAATGCTTCACTTTCGTCATTCACAACTTTGTATAGACAACGTACACAAATGATGTTTCAATATCAATGTAAGATAAAGAAGGACTTACCACTTTTAGAAGAAGTGCTCAAAGATCAACTTTTCGAATGCAATAAGATTGATGTAGAACTAATGCAAGTACCACATCCTGTAAGTGTAAATTACAGTCATTGATTCATTGACTCAAGTGGAATATAAATGGAAACTCATAACCCCATGCACATTACTTCAATTTCCTACAACTATCTACAACTGAGATTAACATAAACAACAATGTTGTTGCTGTTTTTGAAAAAGCAAAGAAGAGGTAATAAAGTCGGTCTTGTTGATGAAAAAACCATGAAACAGAACCTCATGCCTCACCCAATGCATACCCATCAACAAATTCAAATCCCTACCCCTTCCATACCCATCAATAACACACATCCATTCGTCTCACTCAAAGACCCATTCGAAACCCATTACCCATACAGGAAAACAAAACTGATGGATGAAAGAGTCTTACCCAGAAGAGAGAACATAAAGTCGAACGACGGGTTTGCTTCAAAGGAGAGTGACGTTTCTGGAGAAGACGATTTGGAGGAACAGAAACTGAAAAATCAGAACTTGTCACAAGGTGCTCTCGTGCGAAGGAGAAAAACACAATATACCTTTCACGACGAAGACGCAACAAAGTGAAGAAGGAGAGTTGCGAGGGAGGGTAGTTTCAGAGGGTAACCAAAACAAGGAGGGAGGCTATTTCGGTGGTTCACTGTGTTCGGTGGGGAAATAGAGACAGACGAAGGAGAGGTGGGTTGGTTTGTGAATATGAGAGGGTATGTTGGTCATTTCCAATTTTTATCCTACGGATAAGAATTTCTATACCTTAGTTTTGAATAGAACAAAATTTTCTATCCTTGTCTTTTGAAGACGAAACAAAAATTGGTGAAGACGATAAGCAAATACGCCATATGACAGATCTTTTATGTCTTTGTTATCCATCTTCACCCCCAAGAACGGTAACCAAGGACGTTATCATTATTTGGTTTGTCCAATTCATTACGGGGATAGGTGCATTGTTTACACCTGTTTTAATATATTTGTACTTATTGCTTAAAGGCCTTCATAACGTCAAATTATAACTTAAACTCTGCAGGAAGCGCCGGAAAAGCAAAAACATGGGGAAATGAGAGCTTACAAAGGCCACAATCAGAGTGCTAAGAGAAAGGAGAAAAGTTGAACACAACTTTGGTTGTGAGATGAATCATTGGCATGAAATGAGGTGGTGTGACAAATGCCTTAGCCATGAAATCTCTCAAACTTCTGTTCATGCACCCCTTATGACTCCCCGAAAACACTTTTGAAAGTGAGAAGGGGAAGACTGACATGGCTTTGGTTAACTTTAGGATCGAGAAAAATAATTTTTAAGTTCAAGTTTAGATATTCACACTGGTGAGGGTAGGGAAGTGGGCGATGATTGGGGAAAAGATGATGTGCATGAATGCTTTTCTTACCTGAAAATATTATACGTATAGAGGGCAATGACTAAAACCGACTGAAACCGGCCGGGGACATGGCGTATCTGAACGGCAATCTGCATCTTGCATAGGTCACTTCTTTTTTGGTTTCCTCTTGCTTATTTTATTGGCAATAGATACGTGGAGATAGATAGCCACCCAAGGCACCTCCATATCTGGCACATTGACATTGCTGCATTCAGCGAGATTTCGGTGTAAAAAGTGGCATGAGTTATATTATGCATGTCTTCTATTTGGCATTGATATGGATGCAAGTTGTAATTAAAAGTGGGCTCAACTTTGGCTTTAAAGATTATATGTGCGTAAGCTTTTGGTCGTGGCATTTTCTAAATTTAGTAATGGATCGTTGGTTGTACAGGTGTATTGGCAATTATTATGGCAAGCAAGAAGACTAAAAAGAAGAAAGTATGATGATGGGCCAGATAATTGATTCTACTCGATAACTATGTTTCTACATATCCATATGTACAACACACATTAAATTAAGGCATTTTCTATTTTACAAGGTTGATGTACTAGAATGCATAAAGCAGCTCAAGCGAAGCCTTATTATGACAATAAGACTAGTAAGAAACATGAAAACACCATCACAACCTAACCCTCTCGCTAAACAGTACAACACAGGGATGGATTCTGTACAAATTTTGCATGATATACTGAAGTCAAACTTAGCAAATCCCGGGCATGTTTTTCCAGTGACACGAACCCAAAGCCCATTCCAGGTTAGGGCTAGCCTCATCGGCCGCGACCGCGACCGAGACATTTTTCATCGAAACATCTTCTTGTTCATGCTCCCTCTCTTCTCCTGTGCTTCCTATTGATGAACCCATTGACTCGTTTTTAGTTTTGCGGTACCATTCTGGGAGAGGCGTCGATGACGGGAAGTTGTTAAGCAAAATTAATAAGTCATCATCCATGGAGTTCATCTCCTCCATTGCTTCCTTATTATTTGATTGCATTCCTGTGGAACCCAGGAGCCGACAATATCAACCAAAGTACTACTTCTAAAACAGCATTACTTATCGTTGAACAGCACATCAATAAAGTCGACAATCCAAAAGGGATCATATCCAGTATTTCGACCCTATATAGTTTCATACGCAACTTCAAAGCAATGGACTGTAATTTAGTATAACCTTATTTTCTACCGTATGAACCTTCCTTGAATTATTAGTGAAATGTTAGATGACAGAACAACTTGATTATACCACGGTGAGGGTTAGCATAAAAGATAGCTGCATTAAAAAATGAAACTGCAATCTGCATGTATACCTAACTGTGACAAATCTATCAAGTAATGAAAAGACATAAAACTTTACCTACTGATGATTGAAATGAAGCCAAATCATCACCCTGATTTTCAACGGAAGTCTTGCTGTCATTTTTCAATGACAACTGAGCATTCTTGGCGTCTCCACCACGGTCCACCTTTTCAACCTCCTCTTCTTCGGATTCATCTAACACCTCTTTCCCTTTTTTTGATGAAATCGATGAATTTTCGTAGTTGGCCGATTTCCTTTTGCATGATAATATCTTGGCCTCCTGTAGCAAGGCATCCAACAAGCCACTGTTTGTATCATCCTCACGTGCCCTTTTGCGATCATGTTCAGTTTCTTCACTTGATTTCTCCACCGCACAAACATCACGAGTTGATTCAGAAACAATTGGGTCCATTAGATCCGACGACATTTGGAAAGAAGGGAGCTCTGACTTCAGACTAGGAAGATAGGGATTTGGTTCAACTTCAGCTCCCATAATCAGTGAGGTAAAGCTGATGTTGTTGTTCTCAAAATCTAAGCTGTTATAGTTAATAGATGGCGGTGTTGGTGTTGGGATTCCCTGTGTCGCAAGGTTTGTCTCAGAAGTTGGTGAGTCCACATAAGGAGGAACATGAGGTAGACTGAAAGCTAAATCGCAGTTGTTGCTGGGATCAAAGACCTTGAATTGTTGGTGACTTGGATTAGAGTACATTGAAGAATTGAGATGGTTTTGCAGGGGATTCATGGGGTTGGCAGCACAGTAGTTGGTGGGATTGAAATGCGAGAGAGAGGGATTGGTGCACATGAGCCTCTGATGAGGAGAGGACCAAAATGAACCCGGATACTTCTTCTGGTTTTGTTGGAATTCAACTGCAACTGCTTCTTTTTGGAATTCTTGAGGGTATACAGGCAAACCAGCTCGCTGACGTCTCTTCATTCTTGTATTCCAATAGTTCTTGATTTCATTATCAGTTCTTCCAGGTAACTGCAGTAAGATTCAGGCGATGAACAGAGAATAAATTAATTTAAGAGAACAAAAACAAAAATGTTGATATTGAAAGATGGATCGCAATAATAATGATCAACCTACTGACATTAATTAACATGAAAAGAAACCATGTATTTTATCTCCCGAACAACCAATTAACAATCTAAAGAGTCATGAACAAAAAAGAAAATGGAAAAATCTGACAAATTAAATCAAGAAGAAAGAACCTTGAGCTTAAATTTTCATCATTTTGTTGATGTTAACGAGACAAAAGAGCATAATCGTAGAAGTAACGGAAGAAAAGCATTAACTAGAGAACTATAAATGCTACTGAATTCGTTCATATATTACATACATATTTTACCTGAGAGGCCATGCGTGCCCATTTATTTCCAAGTTTTGCATGAAGCTCGATGATAATTCTTTCCTCTTCAGGTGTGAACGAACCTTTCTTGAGATTGGGCCTCAAGTGGTTTGCCCATCTAAGCCTACAACTCTTACCACACCTCAACAACCCAGAATTCTTTTGGACAGAATTCCAGTTCCCTTCTCCATGAATCCTCACGTAGTCTATCAAGATGGCGTCCTCCGCAGCCGTCCATGGCCCTTTCTTAAGGCTTTGGTTGGCACCTCTTGGACCCACCTCAAGTTTTACTGGTGCTCCTCCATTATCGGCCCCGGCGTTGTTGATCATTCTGAGATGAATACCCTTCACCACCACAGCCACGAGCAGTAGCACTGTCAAAGCTGTGTTTTTGGTTTTGTTGGTGTTTAGGGCTTAAAATAGGACCAGATGCTGAATGTATGTTCTTTGGTTACGTAATGACCGCGTTGTCTTGATGTTCCCTTGCTTTAATGATCCTTGTGGGTTCGCATTTACTTTCTTTGCGTGATTTACTTTTTGAGACTTCTCTCCTCTCCCAAGGTCATAAACCAAAAGGAAAAGAAGAGGGAAAGAAAATGACGATGATGGTTTGTCTTTTCTTCCTTGATGCACCTTTTTCTTCTTTCCGCTTCTCTTGTATTAAGTTGAAAAGTATATTAGATAGGTAAAGAGAAAGACGAAGATGCAAAAAGTTGGGGAGAAAGGTTAAGGAAGACTCCTCCACGACCGAAAGAAAAACTGGAAGAAAATCTTAGGGGTACAGTAAGATAGCAGATTAACTTTCTTGGGCTTGGAGAGAAAAGATAGCGTCTTGTAAGAGAAAGAAAACATAATATATAAAAATAGAGGTAGGAGCTTCGATTTCGCTCCGATTTGCATGCTAATTGCTACCTCTGGATTCTTCACGCGTTTTCCAACTTCAATCCGTTGTGTACATACTTACACATCACAGCCAGCGATTTATAGCAATACCTAATCTGGCTAGATGTTTGTCCTTATTTTAGAATTCCCTTAATTTCCACAGCCTTAAGGAGATAAATATACCACAAGACTAAGAGATTTTGGGTTTTAGTTGATCTACAAAATCGCCTTTGAGACATTTGGTGTTCCTATTATATTAGAAATTGCGCGCAATAGGAGAAATTCGAAATTTTTTTGTTTGATTTTTCTGAAGTTATCATTAGTTGGTTGTATAAACGTAAGGAAGAATAAATCTAAATTTGTACCTCATTATAAAGACTAATCCCTTTTCTCGTCACTACAAGAAATAAACGCATTACCGACGAAAATTTGACAACGGTTAAGAAACTATAGTAAATTACCAACAAAAATTCTATATCATTGAAAAACTAGTCTAAAATTTTTTTATTTAGTAACGGAACCAATACCCGTCACTGAAATTGGGAGAAAATCATGTCATACCGATGGAAATTCTATACCCACTGGAAAAGGTGCTTGGGAAATTTTCAATTAGCGACGGAACAAACACCATTGGTGAATAAGGTGGGAGAAAATGACAATGAGTTGAAGATTTGACATTACCGACGATTTATTAGCGACGTAATATTTCGTCAGTAAAATTTAAAGCAATATGTCGCCGTCTCTTTGCGATTGAACGTTATTAACTTAATCAAACCGACGTCGTTTTGTTCTGGTTTAAAGAAACACCCAGCCTTCCCTCTCATCGGGTCTCCAACCATTTTCTTCTCCTCCCTCCTGCATCATCTCTTCTCCTCTGGCAACGGCTCCCCCCGCTTTTTGGTCAAACGTCGATGTTGTGGTCGACAGCGGAAGCTCATCCTCTTCTCCCACGACCGTTGTATTTTCGTAAGGTATGTTGCAAATGGTTTAGTTTTTTGTTAACGTTAGTGTTGTGTTTATTTGATTTATTTGGTATGTTTGAGTATTTTGTGAATCGGTAAGAAGAATTAAGTTTGAAATGTTAGTGTTAGAAGGTTGTCTTATGAAATTTTGTTATGATATTGTAAAGGTTGTTTGATGCATGTTAGTTGTTTGTTGAAATGCCTATTCTTTGTTGTGATTGTTTTAGTTAGAAGATTAAGTTGGTTAATTCTTCCTAATAGGAGTTTTAATTGTTTGGTTTGGTTTGGTTTATTTTCAAGTGCACCTAATAGTTCTTTAAAGTATTTGAGCTTGATGAAGGAGGTAGAATAGTGTTTATTTTGTCTTGTTTGTGTACTGATTTACTTGAAAAGTGTCATAAGTTTTACAATTCGATTGAGACTTGTTTTTGAATATTCTGTGTTGTTCACAATGAAGCAAACTAATGAGTTTAAATTGATGTTTTTGGTAACATCTAATTAAACCCTTAAGAAACTATAACTCCTCGACAAGGGACACCTAAGGGTTTAAAGATTTGTGACATATGCTAAATATTGTGATAGTATATTGTGGAATTGTTTTTGTTTTTGTTTTAGTTAGTAGAGTCTAAGTTAATAGTTAGGTTTTTACTTGTTATAGATTACTTTAGGATAAACAATGAGTAAAGTGGGAAAAAATTTGATAATTCTATATTTTTAAATATTATTAGGAATTAAATTAGTTACCATTATATGATATTTTCATATGTTTTGCTCATTGTCTTGTATGCGATGATTTGAAGGAGAAAAAAAATTTGAGTCCAAATTTCTCTATACTTATTTGATCAAGGAGATATTATAGTCATTTAGAAGTTAACTTAAAGGGAAATTTTTTTTGTAGAAAACATCAAAGGTCAAGTCTAATTCAAAGAAGTCAAAAAAAATAGAAAAGTTTTTGGAGAAGACATAATATGTCTAAGACATGATGTAAGAGACAAAAATCAGTAATACACTAGATGAAAGAAGTTGAAAGTAGAACAAAATGGGTGCCAAATTTGTTTGTGTAACTTGTGCTGTATTCGTCATGCTTTTATATAGAAAGTTTTGTAACATTACACACTGTCTAACGATGAATAAACGTTCCAAAACTTGATGCTAATGGGTGTTGGTTGTTATGCATGATTTCTATGAATGCATAAAAATTAGAAGTTTAAGGAGCTTATGTGTCTATTTTGTAACCCTATCTGTTAATATCATTATTAAGTTTAACATAGGAGACTTTTGGAAAGTGTTTAATAACCGCCTTGCTTGAGTTTTCATAGTTTTAGTGTTTCTTATCATAAAAGGAGGATTAAAAGAAAGATTGGAGGAGATTGTGATAGCTTTTTCTATTTTTTTTCTCTTATGTTACGAATGATTCATTTTTATTTTATTTTTATTATGTTTAATGGCAAAAAATCCTAGTTAAGCTTAGAGATGTAATTGAGGATGGATACTTTAATTATTTAATACATGTGTTTAATTATATGTTTGGTTTACTTTATTATCTTATTCTTGATTGTTGAATTTTTGCTTGATCACTACAAATTCAATCTTAAGAATTATATGAATGATCACAAGATGCGGTGGTATTTGTGCATTAGGAGGAAAACAAAATTTTAGATCTAGAAATCAAAGTGCACTAAACTATTGTTCTATCAAAAAGATTAGCTAGGCTCAATAAGCTTAGATAGCTTGAATTGCGGATTGAGAGATAGTAGTTATCTAATTGAATATACATATGTAATTTAAAAGAAGACATAAATACTTTAAGTTAATTGTTATTTCAATTAATATGATAACTCTTACATTATGCTTGGAATTCCATACTAGTGAAACTCCAAATCCTAACGTTGATCTTACTGATTTCTCTTTACTAATTTAGTCATACTGTTTTTTTTATTTAATAGTTTAATTTATAAAATCTTTTTTCTTAGTTTATCAGTTAATTAAGGTTAATAAATGTAATGATATAGTTCTTATGGGATTGATGCGATTATAGATTGATATCCTGAGAAACCTTTGTGCGCATAACTCCAATTATTTGCTTTACTCTTATATTAAGGAGCAGAATGTGGTTGAGAGAAAGCATAGAAGTTTTAAAGGACCCTTAATTATTCTAGTTATAATATCAAAACCAGATAATTTTTTTGAAATTAAAACAATATTATCAAGCAAAAAGACTTCAAAAATATAAGTAGACAATTAAGAATAGACATATAATTTGGAGACCAAAATTGAGTTGTGGTTATTGGTGGATATAGAAGTGTAATTTTATTATAGGAATGACCCTTTTTTGAAAAGGGGGATATCTATTTTATAGGAAAAATTCTGCCGAATTTTCAATAGGTTCCTTATATAGGTCATAACCTTCATTGATTATAATATTTCATGGCAATTGTTTTAATATATTCCGCTTTGTAAAATGTAAGCATTTTTGGGAATTGGTTGTAGGATCTCAATTGTTCACAGCACTTATATTTTCAAGGAGATTAAAGAGAAGCTTTAACAAGTATTAAAATGAGATTCATATCTTTATAACTATAGATTTCAAGAATGATTTTTGACACATATTGGAAAATGAAATTTGTATTAGTTTCTATATTTCTCATTCTAGGTCTATCATCATCATTATCTTCCTTCACATACTTCAAGAAGATCCTTGTACCGTTTGGTTGAGGTTAGTGATTTTGTTTATTACTAAGTTTTCTTAAACTTACCTTTATTTAGGTATTTCTTTACTTTTCATGTGCAAATTTTTACACGTATCTTTTTAAAATTGTATATGTTAAAACAATTAATTAAAATAAGTATTCGTATTTGTTGGGCCCGAGCCCCGTAACCCGAATCCCGAGGCGACCCCTCGAGCTGCGCCCCAAAGAGCGACCCGAACCGTCGGACCCGATCCCAACTTTCGCATAGCAATCGATTCGCACATGCAAATTATAACAAAATCATACGCATAGTCATTCAAAGAAATACCCCAAAGTCCCGGGGCTAAATGCCATATCAACTCAACAATGAAATTCAACAATTTACTCAGTCATGCGTAAACAATAACTTAACAAAATCCAAAACATATGGAATATGCTCCATGCTGTCATGCTCAGTGGGCCTACCAAAAATACTAACTTAATAAAATAGTCTTTAACTACTGCGGAATTCTTCGATGCCCGGCAAGGATCAACTGAGGTCCTGAGTTGCACCTGAGGAGGGAAAATAATGGGTTGAGCTACACAGCTCAGTGGCTAATATAATTATAGCCATTGGCAATTAGAATAAAATCAAGCATACGTATAAATATATATTATACTAATATACTTGTACACATATATTCAGCAATCGCATGCATTTCAAATAACAAACACATTTAGTTTAGTTAATTCAATTCACATGGCATATCACAAGATGCAATTAATCCAATCATGCAATGCACAATACAATGGCTCGAGGGTCCATGGAACAAAAGGAAGAAACCGAAGTTTGCATCCTGAAACAAAAGGAAGAAACCGAAGTTTACATCCTGAACGAAATGAGTCCATTCGGAGCTCATAGGCCACAAG
>JANJEY010000009.1:6549784-6564136 GCA_024703695.1 Erythroxylum cataractarum
GATAACAGCTCAAGAGATTGAGGTTGCTAGTAACTTAAGCGATGTTGAGGAATCGATCAAGATAGTGGGATCTCAAATCAAGTAGTTGAGGAATCGAGTTATTTTGTTGGTAAAAGTCCTTTGGAGGAATCACTCAACTAAGGAAGCAACTTGGGAAACGGAGAAACTTATGAGGAAACAAGATCCCCACTTGTTCAAATAATTAAGTAAGAATTTCAAGGATAATTTTTTTAAGGAGGGGAGAATTGTAACATACCATTACCTACGTTGAGGCTAAAATAGTATATATATGAGAGATTATTGAAAGATTAAAAAATGCATTTCATGCTCATGCATTATATGATATACATATACATATGAATATTGAATTTTTGTACATGAAAATAATTGTACATGCATTCATTTACAATTTTTTGGTAGAATTGTTTACAAATGTGATTATATTGAGAATTGTGATTTTTATGTGTTGAACTGGAGAGTATATTTAGTGATTTAGAATTTTGGTGAATTTTAGGGTAACTTATGAAAATTTGGGTAATTTTTGGACTAGGAAAAATGCCAAGTGGCAAGACAAACGATAAGTGGTGGTAGAATTTATTGTCAATTAACAATGGAAATTTTGATAAATGACTTTGGGATTTATTGACGAGTGTCATTGATAATTGGGAGACAATTGGAGTAGGAATTGGAATTGATTAGACTAGTTAATTAAGAGAGCATAGTTTGAATTCATAGAAATCAGACATGTGGCAAGTGACAAGTGTCACTTGCCAAGCCATGTCTTAGAGCCCCGAAATTCTTTTAATTTGAAAGACCATCTTGATTTTGGTTAATGATCAATGATGATTGGATAAATGTATATGCTCTGTTTTTGGTTAATGATCAAATATATATCTTAAATTGTTTATGAATGATATTGGGCTTATATGGAGTTGACAATGAAGAGTAAATGAAGTAGAAAGGGTGATCTTTGTACAAGATGTGTTAGGTGTAAGATGTTGGATGGTGTAAAATCTAGAAAATGTAGCAGTAACTTGCTCACAGATTGTGCTTCTGTGAAAGTTCGTTGTGACTAACGCCTTCGTTCGCCGTGGCCAACTTGCAAGATATCTTCTCGGGAAAAGTTTGCCATGGCCAACTTTCTTGCATAGCTTGAACATACATCGGTATTTTAGTCACAACTTGTTCTGTAGTTATCCAAATAGAATGATTTTTTATTTAGAGTCAACTAGAGACATAGGCTAAAAATTGTATGAAGAAATTGAACTTTAATTTAGACTCTAAGAATTTCAATTTCTAGATGGAAATTGAGTACATGGCACTGTTCTAGATGAAGGGGCTTTTATGTTTTCTTTTGGAACAACTTGAGGTGTTACAAAGTCCTAAGGTTCTACAAGGGTTAGGGAGTTAAGTTTAGGTAAAGGTTTAAAGATTTTTAAAGCACAAACACACTCAAGGATTGATAGGTACAGATTATAGTATGTTTTCTAGGTGTTTAAGTGTGTTTTTTAGATTTTTCTTAGATGAAAATTATGTGTTTAGGAGATAGAATAATATTTTGTTACTTTTCTTAGGTGTTTCAATTATTTGAGTTGTTTAGAGAAAGAATTTAACCTTAAAATTATGCTTCAAGAGGTGTTTGATGCGTTTGTGAGTGTATGGAAATAGGAAATTAAAGAAAAGAGAAGAATTTGAAGCATGAAATAATGTAGGTCACTGAGCAAATTTAAGTTTTTCTAACTCGCGAGTTATTTTGTACTTACAACATTTTTGGGCTATTTTTGGAACCAAATTAAGTAGACAAATCTTGGAAAGAACCCTAGAAGCCTTAATAAGTATGTAAGCAAGCAAAAAGGCAGCAATCACCAAATCAAAAGAAGATCAAGAGGAGACATTAAGCGAGCATTAGAGAATTCTAAATTTCCAGATTAAGAATCCAACTAGTTTTTCTTTCTTTTCCCTTTATTTCTTTGATTGTATTGGATGCTCATTTTCTTTGTTATGATGTTTAACATGATTATGGGTTTCTAAATCTATATTAGGTCTTGAATCATTTCATTGAACATTATTTTTGTTGAATTCATTACATCTATGAATGTTTATGATAAGTGTTATCTTTATACTTGATAATAAATTTAGAGAGTGAATCAAGTTACATATGTTAAGGTGCACAATAAGAGTTAGTAGTTTCATAGACCTACAATTATCAGATTAATTAGCAGTTAAAGAGAGATCTTAATTGTGAAATTAATTACCTTTAGCATTGATTCAAATCTAATTGAATAGTTAGGAGTAGTTTTGATAATTAAGAGATTATAATTCTAAGAGTGTCAAATTCAAATAGGATCACTTGATTAGATCTCAAGAGAGGTTAATCAAACTCTTGGATATCTAGGACCAAGAACAAATTGGATCAATAAGATAAAGGGAAAACAAAACAAGGATATATTAATTCCTAAGTCTCAAACTTTTATCAATCTTATTTTATTGGTAGCTCAATTCTTTACTTATTTTGTTTTATTAGTTGTTTTATTTTCAAACATTTATTTTAATTGAAATCAATATTTAATACCTTAGAAAAACTTTTATTTAAGTTTTTAGGTGTCTATTAGTCCTCGTGGGAATGATACCTTCGATACTATTAGTTGTGATCCGTATACTTACGGTATTGAAAGTTTATATTATAAACTTATCAATAAGTTTTTGACGCCATTATCAAGGACGAATTTCACATCTCATACAATTTGAATTCCTTTGATTTAAGGACTGTAATACTTTTCTATATGAGTTTAGATGCTTGAGCATTAAAAAAGAAAAAAAAAAGAAAAAAGGAAGTTTGCAAACAAAGTAGAAGATACATCAACTCTAGACATCACAAAGCAAGAAAGAGAGATTTAAAGAGCTAAATAGTAAGCAATAGAGAATGATGGCATAGGAAGGAAAACAAGGAGAGTAACAAAAGGCTCTAATAAATTTTATAAGGCCAAGGATCAGTCATTAATCAAGGAATTACATGACCACTAATGCAAGCTGCTACATTTGATATCAAACTAACATGATTAAACATGCTACAAGCTAACATAAATAAGGATCCCATAGCTCCTTTGGCCAATTTATTAGAGATTTGTGATACATTTTAGTATAATAGGTTATTAGAAGATGTAGCTAAGATAAGGCTCTTCCCTTTTGCAATTAATGATAGAGCCAAAGCGTGGCTTAATTCACTCAACCCAGCAAATGTCATAACAAGGGAGCAACTGGTGCAAACCTTATTGGAAAATTACTTCCCTTTGATAAAGACAACAAGGCTCATAAAGGAAATTAAAAATTTATAGCAAAAAAAGGGATTCATTATATGAAGTGCAGGAATGATTTAAGGAGTTGCAAAGGAGTTATCTACATCACAACTTGTCAAAACAGTTTCTTTTGAAAATGCTTTACAATGGAGTTAATCCACCGACATGAGGCACCATTGATGTAGCAACTGGTACCTCATTAATGAGGAAAATAGTTGAAGTGGCACACAATCTATTAAAGAAATGGTAAATGATACTTGTGTTTGGACATCAAATTGAAGTAGACAGTAGCCTGTCTTCTCAGATCCAAAATGAATGATTGCTATAGATTCCACGACAACATTGCAAGCTAAGGTTACTAACCTAACCAAACAATTGGATAGCCTAAAAGCCACCTCTTCCTCTTCACTCAAAACAATTCAATACAGATACAAGCTATGTGGATAAAAGAGCCATATCATAACTTATTGCTTCTTAGTGGAACGTTCAACAACTCAGCTTTATGAGAGCACAGGTAATAATCCTTACTTGAACAAGTAAAATCCTGGATGGTAGAACCACTCAAATTTCTATTGGTTTAACAATATAGGAACATAAGTGAGAACTCAAGGCCCACTGGGATTTTAGCAAGATTAGTTTGGTTCATTGGAATCGTAAATGGACAAGTTATTGTTTTGCTGAATTATAAGTTCATAAGCCAAGATGAGACCCAGAAAAGGTTGGAAGCAAAATTTGATCAAATAACAAAGAATGACACCTCTTCCATTTAAGTAGGCTAGTTAGCCAATGCATCATCTACATAAAATTTTGGGAGCCTTCTAAGCAATACAGAAGAAAATCCAAGGGAGCAAATTAATGCTATCACATTTAGGAGTGGAAAGAGCTAGAAGAGCCAGTAGAAAAGCAAGCTAAACCTTACCTTATAGAAGACCAAGGGAAGAAGAAAAGGGAAAAGTTAAGAATGAGGATCTTTCCTATGTTCCTCCTCCTGCATATCCATAAAAAAGTCCATTCCCACAGATTCTTCATAAGAATAAACTAGATGCAAAATTTTCAAAGTTCATAGAACAACTAAAGACATTGCAAATTAAGTCTTTTGTGGAGGCTTTATAACACATGTCCATGTATGCAATTCTCGAAGACATCTTATCAAGTAAGTAGACTTAGGATGACAATCAAATGGTATCTAAGATAAAAAGTTGTAGCTCCATAATTACCATCCATATGCCTTTAAAATTGAAAGATCCAGAGAGTTTTACTATACCCTATATAGTTAATAATTTAGAATTTTCTAAATGGTTATTTGACTTAGGTTCAAGTATTAGTCTTATTCCTTTTTCAATTTTCAGGAAATTGGAGTAGGAGGTGTGAAGCCAACTTTGATGCTTATTTAGTTGGGGGATCAATTGATAAAGAAATCGTTTGATGTGATGAGCGATATGCTTGCAAAAGTGGACAAGTTTATTATTCCTATGGATTTTTTCCTGCAAGACTTTGAAAAGATCAAAACTACCCGTTAATTTTTGGTAGAACTTTTTTAAGCACTAGAAGAGCCTTTAGTAGATGTCTATAGAGGCAACCTCATCCTTCAAATTGATCATGAACAAGTAGAATTCAATATGAATCAGTTACTAAAGAATCCGACAGAGGGCAACTCATTCATGATAATTGAGGTAGTTGAATTTTTAAAGGAGAAAGAAGTGGAGCCAAATTTGGAAACTATTAACAAAGTATCGAGAGCCACTTTAGGTAAAAAAAATTATATTTTCCTCCCAAAATACAAACTGTTATATTCAATTGGAGATACAGGGAGTTTCATTATTCTTTGTGTTATTAATAGTTTGTTACTAAAAAAGGGCATTACTGAACTTACTTGGTTTTCTTTGTAAAACCCCAAACTTTTCCTCTCATTAAATATAAATTTTTATTTTAAGTGAGTAATTTTTTCAAACGAATAGTGAATTTGGGTGAATAGTAATTTTGGGGGGATGCAATCCTTAAATATTGAAAAATAACCACAATAAGTTTTAAAGTTTAATGACACTGAAATGGATTAAAAATAACTCTAATTAAATCGATTTCGGGAGTTTTTGAAAGTTTAGGACTAGAATTCTCTTTTTAGAAAATAATGGATATTACAGATTTTAAATCCATTTGAAGTTTTTTTTAAAACATCCAATAAATGAGTATTGACTCTAATTAGAGTATTTCTTGTTCAATTTGATAATAAGATGGTTACGAAATATTTTCAATTTTTAATTAAATTAGTTGGTGAATTAAATTCATTAAATAGGCAATTTGTTCTTTTTGTATACAATGGTATGAGTGTATTAATCTAATTAGAGACTTTCTTAAAGGTTAAACATCATTAATTAAATGGATGATGAGTCATTAGAAAAGTGACATGGGTGAACCATTAAAAATTATACAAAGAAAAAAATTAAGACATAAGTTGCTTCATTTAGTGATTTAACATAAGAGTAGCTGTGAGAGAACAAAAATGAAGAAAAAAGAAGAGAGATCAAGGAGAAACATAGGCCAAGGAGAATTGAACAAAGAGGCAGCCGATTTTTATGGATTCGGAGTGTGATTTGGAGAAATCTTGATCAAGTCTATGTGTTTATACATTTATCCAAGAGAATGAAGGAAAAAGTGGTAAGTTTTTTTAGCTTAAAGTACTAGTTTTTGTGGGCATTTTAGTGGTATCAATGGTGGTTTTTTACTTGCCATAGTGTAGAGGGTTGAAATTAAGAAATTAAACTAAGAAATCAAGCTTGAAAGAATTGGTTATGGTTAGCATTTTATGATTAGGGTTTTAATGTGAAATGATCCAGAATTTATTTTGATGTTCTATGGCATTCATTGCATGATTTTGATGCTAATGAACTAAAAAAATGAAAAAGAATTGATTTGGAATTGGAATTGGAATTGGTTAAAATTCGGCCAAAGGTGTATGATTATGTAAAAAAAATTAGTGGAATTTTATAGCTTAAATGTGTGTATTAAAATGTCATGGAAGTGAATTTGGATTGGTTTTAAGTGTTAGAAATAAAATGGAATTGAATAGGAAAATTTTAATGTGAAATATGCTAAGTTTAACCTTAAGGACATTTTTGGTATAAAAGTATGGTTATGATGTAATGACCATGCAAATGTGATTAAGGACGGTCATTAATAGTATTTGTGGCATTAGAATTGTTAAATGAAGTGTTATGTTATTATTCGAAAAAAAATAGTATATTGGGCTTATGTGGAAAGTAATGAAGTTGAAATGGTTTATGATGTGTTTGAATGATGCTTGGCATGGATTTTAGGTCAATAGTGTTGAAAAATTGGAAAGAAAATGAAATGGCAATATAAGTATTTGTGGTGAGGATAGTTTGGCCTTAAGAGGAAATGTAGTTGTTGGTTTAAGTTATTGAAGTTTGATTATGGTTATGGTTAATTAATTAGGTGAGATAGTGTTTTGAAGAAATTGATAAGTGAGAATGGGTAAAGGATGGTAACTAAGTAATTTTTGAAGTTAGATATTGAAACGAAGAACGATAGGTTAGCTTACAAAAGCAAAGGCAAATACGATTAGCCTATATGTTACGAAATTAAATACTAATCTCTAATTTGGTTAAATCTAATATATAGTTTTAATGCCTTATTTCTGAATTTAGAATAAATTCCTAATCCAAATGTGATTAATGTAGGTAAAGGAGAGGCATAGAACACACGAGTTTGCTTAGCAATAATTTTACAAAACAGTGAGTGTATTTTAATAGTTTTATATGAATAAATTCTTTGCAAAAGAATTGATGACATGATTTTAAATTATATGATTACGAGTTTTATGTGAATGATGCATTACAAGTGAATATTACTAGTATAAGTTTATGTTTTAGCAATATATGAATTAAAGTTTGAAAATTGAATTTCATACGATTTGAAGTCACATTGAAATTATGTTATTGGTTGATAACAAGGAAATGAATTTTAGCTTATGGTATACCATAAGGTTTTATACATGTTATTATATTAGTGTATAGCTGTTAACCTATTATGGGTAAACAATGTAGAACTAGCTTCATAACTATTGGTTAACCAATTGTGGGTAAGCATTGTAGAACCAACTTCATAACTATAGGTGTATAGTGGTTAACCTAATGCAGATAAGTGATGTAGAACCAACTTTGTAACTACAGGTGTATAGCAGTTAGCCTTATACAGGTAAGTGATATAGAACCAGCTCTATAACTAGTAGTTAATAGTTATGGGTAAGTGATGCAAAACTAGCTTTGTAACTACGAATGCATAGCAGTTAACCTCGTGCGAGTAAGTGATGTAGAACCAACTCCATAACTAGTGGTTAACTAGACATGGGTAAGCGATACAAAACCAGCTTCGTGACCTTATGCCTTAGGGTACTATATGGCAAAGAAGTTAGTGGTGGGCTTTGTCATTTGAAAAGTTCATGACAATAACAATGTCATCACTAGTTACTTTCAAAGTATCTTAAGAAATTTGATTTCAAAAAGCATATATGATTTATATTGGTGTTGTATCATAAGAAATGAAATGAAATTGTTTCAGGAGGTTCCAAGTGTTAAATATAGTTTACATAGAAAGGTTAACACTCACGAAGCTCGTTTAGCTCACACTTAACTTTTTGTTTTCAAAATAAAACCTCCCAGTTGAATGCTCAAGGGCTTCAGTTGTAGGGACTCCATCTCGTGAGTAATCAACTTTGTCACATGTTGCTGTGTAGGCATTTTTTCTTTGTAAATATTTTTGGGAACTATATCATATCTTTGAACATATTTTGGAATGTACATTTGTATAAAGAATGGATTCATATAAAGGTTTTTTTTAATGAAATGCATGAATATGTTTTAGTTTTTTAAAATCAATTGATTTTATTGTTGAGATTGCTTGTGAGTGTACTTGAAGTCCAAAATTTGTAGTGGATAATTTGATGTGAACATAAAAGTTTTTAAACTTTTACAGGAACTTTAAAAATTTTGGGAATGTCAAAATGTAGTTGCTATGCCGTCGAAATTTTTAATAAAATGTTTTTAAAAACTCCACTGCTTATGTTTATGAATGTTGAGTTAAAAGCTTTTCAATAAAAAAAGCATTAGGCTTAGCTCCACAGGAACTTTCCACTTAGATCAGATATCGACTAGAGGGTCATTATGGGGTGCTGGGTAGTTCTCCTAGTTGAGGAGAGGGGCTTGTCATTTTTAATTTGATCAATTATGTCCTTCTTATTATCTTGCAATTAGTGGCTTATTTATAGGATAATAAACTGCCATATGGAGAAAAGAGTGGAAGAAAGCACTTATTATAGAGGAAGGTTTAAGGTAGAAGGCAGAGTATGTTAAGCTAATGATGTTAAATAAGGGCTATTCAGGAGGCAACCTAAGAATTAGGATAGTTTTTTTTTTTGTTGGTGCTTTTTTATTTTTATTTTTTATGTTTATTTTTTAGAGAGTGCATTGATGGATCTTTATGGCATAAAGTGTCTCCAAATTCTATCACGCATATAATCATTGCCTCAATCTCCACAAGTCTTCTTACTCTAATTTTTTGTTATTGATATTTATTTTTATTTCTATTGTTTTGTTTCTCACATTAAGATAATATGTTGTTCAAGTGTGGGGAAGAGGATGCATTGAAATGTCATTTGTATGTGAAATTGGAAATTTTATTTTGTTAGTTTTGGTTAGATTGGCATTATATGTGCATTTTGATGCATAATATGTGCATTGTGTCAATGTGTCAATGGCATGAATTGAATGAAATTAGTTTAGCTTAGAACATGGTCATTTAAATTGTAAAGGCATAGTAACTTGTGAATTTTGTGTTTTAGGTATCTTTACGATGAATATGCATGTTAATTAGGATATGACACCGATTCTTTCATGTTAGGAAATTTTTTAATCTAGTTATAATTACACTCATTTAAACTAGTTAACATCATTAGTACCCCTTCATAAGAGTGATTGACTAAGAACAAAAGAGGTAGGCTAAGAAATTAAATGAAAAAAAAGTCAAATAAAATTACTATTATGTTAGCCCATTTTAAAAAAATTAGGTTAATAATAGAGTTAATGACTAGATTATAGTTAAGTAACTAGGGATATTCATGACAAAATATTTATCTTCACATCAAAAGGATATAATGACACTCTAATCAAGGTAAATATAAAATGTGATCTATTTGTGTAACCAAGAGACACTCATGACAAAGTGTTTGCCTTCATGTCAAAAGATTAGGTTATCATTAACGAAAATTTTAAAAATGGTGCTTATCTTAAATAAAACCTATCAATCTTTTAAAAATACCATGAATTTTCATGAAAGGTTATTTAGTGATATTTTTGCCTTTTTAATTGATCAATAATAATAATAGCATGCTTACAAGTGCCACAGGTGCATGATTTTGATTAATATGTTTATTCAAATCAAACCATTTAAACATGAAAGGAATAAGTTAGTATATAGGAACATTTTGAGTGATTGATGTTTGAGGTTAAGTTAATTCCATAAGATTTGATGCCATTGTACCAATATTCCATGTTATATGATTTTGTGATGTTTTTCTTAAGAACAAGCAAAACTTTAAGCACGGGGGTGTTGATATGTGTAGATATAATATTTTTTTACGTGTTTTAGTGTGTTTTAAAGTATTTTCTTAGATGATAAGTATGTGTTTAAGACTTAGAATAGTGTTTTGTTATTGTTTTTAAGTGTTTCAATTATTTGAGTTGTTTGGCACAAGAATTTGACCTCAATTTTATGTTTCAAGAGGTGTTTGATGTGTTTGCAAGTGTATGGAAATAGGGAATTGAAGAAAAGAGAAGAATTGGAATCATAAAATAATGCAGGTTATGATAATGACAAATATGATAGAGCAATTTCCAGCAAATTTTAGCCTTTATAGCTTGTGAGGATTTTTGTACTTTTGATCTTTCACCGTTATTTTTTGAACTAAATTAAGTGAGAAAAATCTAGAAAGGGCCTTAGAATCCTCAAGAAGTATTAAAGAATAAAAAAACAGAAAAAAAGGCAACAACCACTAGATCAATAGAAGATTAAGAGGAGACATCAAAAGTGCTTTAGAGAATTCCAAATTTCTAGATGAAGACTCCAACTTTTTTGTTTATTTTCCCTTTATTTATTTCATTTTCTTGAATGTGTACTTGGATTACTAGGATGTTTGACATGATTATGGGTTTCTATATCCATATTTCTTGAATTTTTTGTTGAAATTTAAATTTTTTAATTCGATACATCTATGAATGTTTATGACAATTGTTATGTTTATACTTTGTAATAAATAGAGAGAGTAAATCAAATTATATGTGTTAAGGTGCGCAATGATAGTTGGTAGATTAATAGACCTATAATTATCAGATTGATTAACAATTAAAGTGAGATATTAATTGTGAAATTAATTATCCTTAGGATTGATTGAGATCTAATTAAATAGTTAGGACTAGTTTTGTGAATTGAGATATTACAATTCTATGAGCATTGAATTCAATTAGGTTTACTTAACTAGATCTCGAGAGAGAGTAATAAAAACTTTAGGATATCTAGGTTTGAGCAAAAATTGAATCAACAAGATAAAGGGAAAACAATACAAGGATAGAATAATTCCTAAGTCTTAAACTTTAATCAAACTTATTTTATTGGCAAATCAATTATTCACTTGTTTCATTTTATTAGTTTTTTAATTTCAATTATTTTTAATTCAAATCAATCTTTAGTACCTTATACAAACTTATATTCAACTTTTTAGGTGTCTATTAGTCCTTGTAGGAACGATATCTTTGATATTACAAGTTGTGATTCATATACTTACGGTATTGAAAGTTTCATAATAAAACTTATCGTCAGGGATCAAAGATAAAGGGCTAGAATAAAATTGAAGGAAGGAAATGGAAGAAAAGAAGGAGAAGAAAATTAAAAAAGATACATAAAAATATAAGAATTGTGTGGAAATCCTAGTGGGAAAGAAGTATAGGAATCGAGAATGCAAGGAGAAAGAGGAAAAAGAAGCAAGGTGATTGAAGAGAAAAAGAAGGTCTTTGAATAAAAACTAGAAGACTTAATACTATAAGCTAGTATGGGAAAATAAAAACACTAGGGAAAAAACTCAAGATCATAAGGAATAAGAGCACAAGAAAAGGAAGAAATAATATAAAAAAGTAGAAAAATAGAAAATATAGAGAAAGAATAAAGAAGACAAGAACCAAATGGGAAGTTGTGATAAAAATAAACAAGAGGTCAACAAAACACTATATAGAGCACGCAACGCTTAAACAAAATTTAGAGCTTCATTCAATAGATAAGAAACTATATATATATATATATATAACACTTCATTTTATATATTTCAAATGCTATTAGATAGTTTAGACAATTAAAAGTAAATTTTGTCTTAGAATCATTTTTTTTTATCTTAGACTCTTATGGTTAAAACTATTATAGAGAAAAAATTTTAACTTAATTTTTTTATATAAAATCTTATGTTAGAAAATTTAGAGTTAAAGCCATCTTAAATTAGTTCATTAAAATCATTCATGACAAGTACCTTTATGATGTCATTTCCTTATAATAACACTTTATATAGTAAATAATTATATGGAAAGAACTTATCAAGCAATTAGACAATTTTGTTTCTTCATATTAAAAAAGACAACGCACATTGTTTGGTTAATATTTCTCTTTTTTAGCATAGCTATGAGACATTATTTGATTAAGTTCCATGACTTTTACTAAAATTTTTATACAACATTAGTAATTTTGACAGAAAACTTACATAGAGAAATTTTGATTTTTAATTTATATGAGATTTCTAAATTTTAAAATTGAACTATAATGATGTCATGTGAAATTTCCCAAAACATAATAATGCATGAGTGACTTTATCATATTTTGTATACAATTAACAAATTTCATCCTGCAAAATGTTGTTATTATATTGTATAAATGAAAATTGCATAGTAGCATTAGTAAGATGCGACAATTTCGAAGGAATATAATGGCCATTTATTTAAAATGATGTAGTTTATACAGTAATAACTTATATCAAAGTAAACATACTTTGATATCTTCTTTAAAGCAACTTTCCTATATGCAAGGTAATCTAATTTTTAATAATTCATATAAACTAAAATAACATTGTTTAATTGCAATCTTCTACCTTTATTAATAAAACAATTTTTTTATGACTCCACCTTTGCAACTTTATCCATCAATCATATTTTAACCTTTTACAACTTGGACCAGATGAATAGTGATGCCCCATAATTCCAATTTAATAAATAGAATAGTACTAATAATAGATATGGTAGCTCACACCAATCTAAAAGATTCTTTTTCACTTTTTCTACTTTCCACTCGGCCTTTTGTATCATACCCCTCAATTTCCGTCATTAATCCCTTGCTTGCACAAAAAACTATTCATCTGCATTATCAGTTAAAAAGTTGCCTCTATAGACAAGGACAATTATGTTATAAGAGTTGTCACTTTCTGAATGGAATTCCTCTATTGCAATTATCTTTTCTCTAAAGATTACATTTTTCACTTCATTCATGGTTGTTGTTTTCTTTCATTTTTTTATTATTTTGGTAATTCGTTGGATTTGATTAATTGTTGTATGAAAATAAAATAAACTACATATGAATTCTTGAATTGTAATTTTTATTCATTGTAACCATTTATATAAATGAGTAATTGGAAAAGGACTTCCAATTCTCATATACTGAAACAACTTTTTTCAAAATATAAGGAATAATTATATTTTATTAGTCAAAAAACAAAAACCATGTTCCTTACAATCATTGGCATGTAATAAACATCCTCCAAATATAACCTATGACCACTAGAAAAGTCCAAGATAACTACTCCTACTGATTCTGTTGAAACATAGGAACCATCTACTATCTTGACTTGAAACTGACCTTTAGGTAGTCTTCTCCTTTGTTGGAACCCCTACAATGAATTACAAACATAGTTAGTGGCTCCTGAATCTAATGTCTAAGAAACAGATAAATCTGTCACATTTCTAGTTCCTAATAAACTTAGGAAACCCATACCTTGTTTGCTTTTGAGGGATTCAAGATAGACTGGACAATTTCTTTTCCAATGACTCATCTTATCATAATGGAAACACTTTCCTTTGATGTTCTCTTTGACCTGCTTTTTCATGGGTTTGGGCTTGGCCCCTATTTGGGCCTTCTTTTTCGTTGGACCCTTCTTCTTCTTCTTTCCCTTTCCTTTGGGCTTAGAAGAAGATGCTACATTAGCTTTGGGCCTATGAGCTTTGATATTCAATATCTCCTCCATGTTCTGGAGGGTATTCTTCAACTCACTCAAGGTGTAATCTTTGTTGTTGAGCTCATAGTCCAACTTCAACTGCTAAAAAGAAGAGTTTAAGCTATTGATGATCATAATCATCTGCGTGTCAGCATCCATATCCTCCCCTATCATCTCAGCCTCAGTGACCACAAAGATTACCTTCATCATGTAATCCCGCACCGATTCACCAGGTTTCTATCTAAGATTACGAAAGGTTTGGATAGTTTTCACTCTTGCAGACTTAGTCCTCACACCAAACATCTCATGTAGGTGATGGATCATTGAACTAGCAGTTTTCATACGAGTAATTTGCTTTTGCAACATGTCGCAGACAGAAGCTAGAATATAACACTTAGTAGTCTTGTCAGCATTCTGCCAACATTTATGTTGTTGGACTTACTCAGGAGTTGAATCTCCACCCAGAGGTATAGGCTCATTTTCAGTTAACACCTATGAAATACATTCATATTGAAGAACAATGCCAAAGTTACGTCTCTATTCATTAAAATTGTCTCCGTTTTCCAATTTGTTATTAGTCAAGAGCAGGGTAAGTGGATTCATTTTGTGGTTGATTATGTCTGAAAAATATAAATTATTCAAACATGAGCATACTAGTCAACAGTTTATGGAACTTTGTATAAAATCATGATGCATGTATGCATGATGATAGATTTAACAAAACTTAAAAAATTAAAACAT
>JANJEY010000009.1:6586936-6598748 GCA_024703695.1 Erythroxylum cataractarum
AAGCAGCTTAGCAGTTTCAAGTGCTTCTTGACTTGATACCTGAAGAGAAGAAACAACAACAAAATAGATAGCAGAAACCGTACTGACATAAACTTTTAGGAAACACTTCAGAAATGAAACAAAAGCAACAGATTAGTTGGCGTAAATGATATTAGAAGACATAAACTTTCAGGAAACTCTTCAGAAATGACACTTTCGTTAAATAAATGGCCCATCTTAATGTATTAACCAAGACACAAACCTCAGAAATTGATGTACCTTAATGTTAGGAATTTTCTCTTTCATGTACATCCCGGCTCCAGTAACAGCACCTGCTGTTCCTATTCCAGACACCAGTACATCAACTCTTCCTCCTCAGTCTTTCCAAATTTCTGGCCCAGTGGTTTCATAATGAATCTATTCAGATAACAGTGGAAAATTTTGTTACTGTATTCCAATGATTGAACTTCAGATCAAGTTAATACAACGTAACAACAACGAAGTACCGTTTGATTGGCAAGGACGTTGTCAAATTGCCTAAGCATATAGCCTCTAGGTGTGTTCTTTACAGCCCCAAACAATCAAATTCCATTACCAATTATACCTAACAGCACAAACGAATTCATAGAGGATGATGCTATATGTGATAATCCTATTAAACATACACAAACAGAAATTGAGAATGACGAAGATCAAACTACAAACTAGTAACTCATCCTCACCTATACCCATACCGGAAACAGCTCCCATTAGACACAGTACAAGAACTAAAAAAGCTCCAACTTGGACGAATGACTATGTGTCAAGTGTTGAGCATGATATATCAAACCATCAAAGACCCCTACATATCAGTAAACCTACTAAATACACTCCTCTTACCTATCCATACATTATACCAAAACACATATCAGATGCACATATATGTTTTGTTGCAAATTTGTCTGAAATGCAGGAGCTAATGTCATACCAGGAAGCAAAAAACAATCCAAGGTGAGTGAAAGCTATGAATGAAGAAATTGAGGCTTTAGAAAAGAACAGAACATGAGACATCACTGATTTACCCGAAGGAAAGAGGCCTATAGGATGCAAGTGGATCTTCAAGGTGAAACTAAAGGAAAATGGAAAAGTTGACAGATTCAAGGCAAGATTGGTAGTAAAGGATTATAATCAAATTGAAGGAGTAGATTTTCATGAGAGTTTTTCACCTGTAGCTAAGGTAGTAACTATCGTAATTTTTTTTGCCATTGCCACGTCAAATTCATGGAACCTACACCAACTTGATATTAACAATACATTCTTACATGGTTATTTGGATGAAAAGGTGTTTATGGCATTATTAGAAGGATACAATAAAGCTAAACTAACTCAAGTTTGTAAACTAAGGCAATCATTGTATGGTCTTAAACAAGCATCTAGATAATGGAACACAAAAATGACGAAGAAACTGTAGGAGTATGATTTTAAACAATCATGTCATGATAACTACCTTTTTATCCATTCTAAATCTGATAAGATTTAAGGAAGAGCCAAAAAGGCTTGATACTCATTCCTTCAAATGGTGAAATATATACATGATTGAATAAGCTATACATGGAAAATCCTATATCTAAGCTAATGACCGTTGGAGATATGTATTGACTTTCATACAAGGGAAGCAGATAATATTGCGACAATGATGGCTATGATTCTGTAAGAATCTCATCAAGGGACTTGTTTTGCCAGGAGTTGATTCTCCTTTTATATTTCTCCAATGAAGGTAAATAATCCTGGTATGTAAGCTTCTAGGAAGAAATAGGAACTCCCAAATACATAGAAGGTAATTGTTGTGCATTCAAATTAGTTAAGGATCTCAATCTTGCATAGGATTCCACATTAGAAGAAACATACAACATACTTCTATCTAAATTCATTTCAAATCCTGAGCGCTTGTAAAACTCCTTAGTCGAATTGAATGACTGCAACATATATATTCTTATAGTAAATTATAATAACTACTTTAAAGTTGGGACCATATATTTAACCATTAAAAAGATATTCAACCACTAATATTCAATCCATATACAATAAATAGGAATAAAAATATTATTAATAATAAAATATTATTTAAATATAAAACAAAACATCAATATAATTAAATTAAAATTATGAAATATTTTAGAATAAAAATTTTCTATTTTTCATTAATTATTTTTAATTCATTTTCTAATGATGATGCAACTATCAATAATAGGACTAATGGAATTCAATATCAATACAAGAGAATTTAGGAGCGTTTTATAGAAAATAGGTTGATTCCAAAATGTAATCTAGAAAACACTCAAAAAATGAAATGCATCACTACACTACAAAAAATGAATAGATTCACAGTAATAGGATTCTAGGATTGATCCTTACTAATAAGTTAGATAAGATTGATTATCATTAAAAAACCTATCATAAAAGTTACTCTTAATATTCTATCTAGTTTTTTTTATTATTTAGGAGTAATAATCTTCAGCTTTCAATTTCATTAATCAGATGACCCTTTATGTGTATAAAACACTAAAAAAATATAAACACTAATACTAGAGTTCAAAAGGGAAATTGTAACTTGAAATAACAAAACATTAAGAAATTAAAAATGATTTTTATAGTTGTTTTTGGCCAATACTTGTGCCAATTTTGTTTTAGAGCTTTTAGTCTACGAATCAAACATGAGTCCAATATCGATTACACGTTGAACTTTTATAACTATTTGGTACTAGAACTCCAATTTGCAAAACCAAGCAAAAGACCATCATCGATTCATTTTTTAGTAAGACATTGACTATGTTATACAACCGTAATCCCTAAATGTTTTTTGGTGCTTGACTTTAACCTTTGCAAATAATCTAAGCCCCTCCTCATGTCTTCCCCCATGTATATGCTAACCGACAGTAAAGAAACCGTTGCTAATTACTGACAGAAATCATATACTCAGCAGATTGTTTGGGAAATTTTCGATTAGCAGTGGTAGCAATATTTGTCCCTAAATTGAGAAGAAAATGAATATAAAACAGTATTTAGCGATGAAAAATAATTAATGTCTGTAAAAAAGATGGGAAATATTGGTAGAAAATTTTTTAGTGTTCCGTCGATAAATTCTAAAACTATACATCGTTGTACGTCGTCTGCTTCTGGGCAACATTTTTAAGAATAACAAAATGATATTGTTTGGTTTTAAACCAAATGACATCATTTTGTTTTCCTTAAAACGTTAATCTGCACTACAAGGAAACAAGGCATTCTGCGACGTTTTTAAAACGTCACAGAATGTCCAAAAATGTCACAAAAAATATCGTGGAATATGATATAGGTAAAAGGTTTCTGCAACGTTTTATGTAAAACGTCACGAAAAATACTGACATTCCGCGACGTTTACAAAAACGTTACTGAAGATATCTGCAGATTCAAGAACTGAATACCTATAACTTGGCAGTTGCACACAATAAAAGAGACAGAGAACAAATGTAAAACAAAATAAAAAACCATTGAAGAACAGGAAGATAGAGCATACTCTGGACGTTTGTCAAGCCTCTCCCTTAAGAGTTGTACTTGAGCAACATAAGGTGATTGCACAACAACTGCTTTTGCTCCAACACTTGCAAAGTTGATTCAACAAATGAAGGAACATATCAATCTCAACCCAAAATATAGACTACAAAATGGCAACTACCAATTTCATATCATGTGCAAGGATACTAGGGAAATTAGAACGGAGTCATACTTCGCTATATAAGCATAAAGGCATCTAGAACTAGAGATAAAATGAAAGTTTTCTTTTCAAATGGATGATTTCAGCATACTTATACAAAGATACACAATATACATTAACAAATGTAAATAGTTGTAATTAGGTGCTCACAATATCTAGAATATTCTTTGCACCCATGTATACGTGCACAATAGCAATTGGACATGTGTGCTTAAAGAACTCCAGAAGAGTGATCTTATATGTTATCAAAGAAATATATGAAAGTGTATGTCTTCGTAAGAACCATGTTCTAACCTTGTAGCAAGTAATTCAATTGCCACTTTCTCTACCTCTTGCTTAGTTTTAATGTCAAAAGGACTTGCTTTATGAATCTTTATCTCCTCATTCACATCTTCTGACTCTTCCATGAGTTTGTTGTTATCAATACTGAAGTTGAGATTTATTTCTTTTCCTGAAAATTTCAATGATGGAATACTTTAGATGTGATGCTTAACTGGTAAATACTAAGAAAGCTACTTATTCAGTTCCTTTCTTTATGACATGATCAAAGGCAATAATAATTGTAGAAAAAAGGAAAATAAGAAAATGCAAGAACTGTAAGCAAGTTCAGGCTAATGAATTTCAAAACTTTAAACACTAAAGGAGTGGTGCCTAATTATCAGACTATAGCTTCAAAAAAATAATGACCAATTTCAGCAGCCAAGAAACGAATATTACAAAATCAATAGCTGGTAAAAGTTGGAAACGAAATAATTTAATTCCAATAAACTACACCAAAAGCAAGCCAAATTTGAAACAAGATAAACAAATATACAAAGACACCTTTACAAAATACTCCTTCCTTGCAGAATAATCATCAAGAAGCTCGAAACTCCCAAGTTTCCACTACATAATAGATAACTTTACAGGTATACAAACAAATAAGCAAACAGTTAATGATAAGTGATCAAATAAGCACCCAAAACTATACCTTTTGGATATGTTCGGTGGTGATGTTGGTGGGAGGAAGAGAAGCACATCATGGGAATCATCGAATTTGGCTGTTTTCTCATCTCAGAATGAATTTCAAAAAACCTTCCCATTTCCTCAAATTCCTTATTAATCAAATGGGGCAACAAAAAAGAGAAGACCTGGACCAAAATCAAAAGCAAAAAGTCACCTAAATCACTCTTGGTATTGACGAAGTGGTCAAGTAGGCAAAAATGAGCCATATAATACGCACAAACTTCCTTCGAGTCCCATCTTATTTCCTTATACCCTTCCCTTTCTTCAGTCGTCAATTTGCGATCTAAATAATACACCATTCTCACACAAGTCATTAAAACCCAGATATAATAACAAAAACCCAAAACAAAAATTAATGACCAACCACCTCATTAAACAATAAACATTCCAAAAATAATGGAAAAAAATATTCATATAAGAAAAAAAAAGTTTACAGTCAATAAATGCATCCATGAGTTCGTCCAGCATAGCTCGTTGGAGATCCATGGCTATAATGAATAGCTCTGATATTTGTTTAATAAACTAGTCTAGTTGACTTTCGATAGAAAAGGATTTAGGGTTTTGCAAATTTGAGGGGATTAGGGTTTTGATATAGCAAGGATTTTAGGAACCAATGATGGAACTTGGGGAAGGCGAAACAGTTGAGGGTTTAGCCTAGCTTTGAGTTGCTTACTTGTGTATGTAGAAACCAGATGAGGATTTTAGGAACTAGCGTTGTGTTTCGCTTACTGCAGAGAGAAGAAGTTGGAGAGAAGAAACCAATTTTGGGTGGAAAGAAGGCAGTGAGAAGAAAGCAGATAAGAAACGCGCACTAGATTAGAATGTTTTAGTTAAAGAAGAGGCAAATGTCTTTTGCGACGTTTTATTTAATAAAATGTCATTACTTTTATTTTGTGATGTTTTACTGATAAAACGTCACAAAAAGTATTATATATTTATGACGTTTTTATAAAATGTCACAAAAAATTTAAAGTTTTCGTGATGTTTTTTAAACGTCACGAAAAGCCTTCATAATTTGTGACGTTTAAAAAAAAACATCACAGATTGTATGTTATTCTTATAGTGCTGAGACCCATTCCCCACACCTTACGTTTCCACCTTCTTGCTCCTCTAGATCTGCCGCTGCATGTGGAGCTGCGTCCGTCGTCTGGTATTCTCCTTCACATTCTCCGTGGAGCCACCATGTCTTCTCTGGCCACTGTCATCGTCTTCTTCGGTGGTTTTTGTCAAGGTTTTTTCATGTTCTTCGTGCTCTCCTTTTCTACCAAAATGTGCATCCGTGCTTGATTTTGTTGCTTGATTTTGAGTTAGTTTCATCTACAAAATGATTTTTTGTGTAAATGTTTATGTATGGGATTGAGTTTTTATATGGGCGTAAGTTTGTGTTGTATAGCATTGATTTCCTTCAGCTTCATCAAGGTGGATTGTTGATGTTGAAATCACCTATGAAAATTGTATATATTAGAGTAAAAAAAATGAACTACTCAGAGAATGATACTAGTTTTGACAAATTATGGGTAATATATCTAATAATTTTTTTAAGTTTAGCCTTATTTGATGATGTTATTCTTACTTTTGTAATTTTAGTTAAATTAAAGCTTGCTTTAGTTCTTGTTTGTTGACTTATCTTTATAGGTGTCTAAATTTGTTTTCATAAATGATTGATTTAGATTGAATTGTAATAGGAAAACATGCATGAATGGTTGAGATCTTCCCTACTAAATATTGATTAATTGTTTAAGATGATTGATTTTTGAAGAATGAATTATGATCCAATACATGTTATTTGAAATTGTGAGCTTTTAACCTTATAAACATTCAAATTTTATGATCCATTTTCTAAATTGAGTGATTGTCACAAAGTTTGATACTTCTACAACTTGGTTTTTTTTTATGTATGTTGAGAATATATCATTGGATTAGACACATAAAAATAATATGGGAGTTTAGGCTATATGGTTGAATTCTTGAAAAGCTTTGTAGTTTTGATCTCCTTTAGTTAACAAATTTAAGCCTTAGCCTTAGCCTTTTTTTTTTGCATATTAACCACAATACAAGCTACATTTATTATTTTTATTGATTTTCCTTATAATTATGATTCGTTAAATGATTATATGAGCATGTTTGCAAGAGATCCAAAATACCAGTATATGAATTATTATGAAGCAATTCAAGTTGCATATGTGAATGTTCTTAGCATAATTTTGAGAGTATTTAACTTGTATCTTGAGTATTTTTATATGCTTTCGTACTTACAGCCTGTTTGGTCCACGGAATGGAATAGATAAGGAATATAATAGTTATTCTTTGGAATAGAAAAGATGCGGAATAGAATAAAATGTGTATTACTTTGTTTGATTTAAGGCATGTAATAGATAAAGAATTTCTATTCCATTGTTTGGTTTGAAAATATAAACTTGGAATAGGAAAAGAATAACTAACTAAAAGTCCAAACTATCCTTATAATAATAATAATAATAATAATAATAATAATAATAATAATAATAATTGTTATTATTATTATTTTTATTTTTATTAGTATTATTATTGTTATTTAAAGGGTGGTGAGTTTAGTAAGGGGTTTGATCATTAAAAGATCTTTAAGAAATATCAAAATTGGCAATGACATTCTCTTCATGATGAAACTATTCTCCATAGAGCTCTATCCTAAAAATTACTTCACTGAAATGTATGAGTTAACCATAACATGACCTAATGTTATAGAATGGAAAGGTCAGTGATCTTCAATTCCAGCCTAATGAAAGCAACAAGATTTGAACCTAGGGAGGAGAGGACGAATTAAACAGAGTAATGGGGTTTTGAAGAGAACAACAAACTGAAATCTTCAGTAGAAGCACAAGTCGACTAGTTATAGTGCTGAGCACAAACAATTTATAGATTTTAGTCATGCGTAACTAGGAGTTCACAGAAGAGAAGAATCCAAGTTCAAATTGACAAAAATCAAAATAATGTTTACTTTAGTCTTGAGTGAGGAGTTTGGAGATAAAGAGCAGTATAAGCCATCAGACCACGAAAATCAAGCATAAGCATCATATCAAATTACACCCAGAAGCGAAAATATCATTGAAGTCGAGACCCACCTCAGCGAGGAGTCTAGAAAGGAAAACAGAAGAAGGGAACGAAGAAGGGAGCGGAGAGTAAAAACAAAGAAGAAGGGAACGAAGAAGCCCAGAAAGAAGTGAGGTCTTCAAGGACTAAAAACTGAAAGAAGATCAAACAAAGAAAAGGGATTAAGGAGAGATAGATACAGACCAGTACAGGGGATTTGCCTTAAACGCAGGTCTCCTTAAACAAGAAATTTTCCCAACAGGAACAATAACTAAAATATGTGATAGAGACAACACCCAATAGAAATTCCCATCAGAAAACAGAAATGCACAATAACCTCAACCCATGATTAGAATCCGAATAAAAACCAAAGATTAGGGAAAAGAAAGACACAACAAGAATGTGTAATATTACAAGATCGAGGGACTAACGCACGACACTAGAGAAGAAGCTTCAAGAGGGAGGCTCGAAGAAGTGGAATACGTTGAAGAAGGAAAGAGTTTTGGGAGGGTTAAAATTGAGAAGATAAAAGTTGTCTTTGATTTTCTATTCGACGAATAGATAAAGATAGCTACACAGGGGTTTTAGGTATTCTGCAAATTTTAATAATACCCATTCCAGCTGATTCTCTATTATGTATTTGGTTACAAACCAAACACAAGTTTATTAATATATTAGGAATAGGGTGGGAATAGAATCCCTATTCCCTTGTACCAAACAGGCCATTAGTGTAGTTAGTCCTAGTAAGTACCTAATTATTAATCTAATTTACCCTTTGAAAACTAACCTTATGAGTGAAAATGATGTTAGAATATACTTTTCCTATAAGTTACAACTAGCTTTTCACTATACATAATGAAATCTTCTTTTTCTTCCCATTCCATATTATAAAAACACTTCCAACTGTAAGACAACTTCTTAATGTTATTTCCTTTACCTTCTTGAGACCATGCCTGTAATGTTATCAAGTTTTGCACTATGTAGAAAAGTATAGATCCATTAACTTCAATTATGCTTTATGCAACATTTTTATTGATTTCTTAGAAATCCATCACTGTTTTCACAAAATCCATATCCTTTTATTTCCAAGAAACAATATAACCATTTGTTGATAGAATATGATCAATTAAGTTATTGGGCTCTAGCTTAGAAAGCCTTTCTTGAACTTGATCTGTTAATATCATTATCAATGAACCAAGAACCATTATCCAGAAAATAACATTTTATGGTATTTACATAAAATCCAAGTTGAGGGAGATGATGATGTCAAGGAATAATATGACAAAGTGTAGGAGACGATATTTGTATTGTAGCACCGCACTCCCGTAAGTCTCGGACCCGAAATCGATGGTGATATCCAGATCCATGTCCTACAAGGATGGGATGATACCACACTCAGTCAAAACACAGTACTAAAATTTTGTTTTGAAGGAAACATACACTTACATATATATTTATGTTTCGGAAAACAATTTTCATAACAAAACTGGTAGGTACAATGACCACGAGGGTCCTCTTGTAAAAAAAAAACAATAATAAATATGCAGAGTCCTCACTCTAGTCCAGACGCAACTGATCCCATCCTCTCATACCGCTCTGCGATCCCTATACACCCGTTACCTAACGGGGTATTCTTCTGAGTCCTGCAAAACAATTTTAGATTGTGGATGAGTTTTTGCAAACTTAATGAGTGACCATCATCGATGGTCCGCTTACTTAAGTACAGAATCAACTAATAACTTATGTTCTCATTCTTTCTCTCTGATCTCATTTACAATTCCCATGGATCTATCTCTATCTCGTAATACATTTTCTCAAGGAAAAAATTCCCATTTACACATTTACAGAAATCTATATTCATACGTCCCATTTTTTGATACATAAGTATTTCACTCTCTTACTATTCAATTATCATTTGGCTGTGACCTAGTACCTAAACGGTCCCATTAAAGGGCTCATTAAAATATGTCCCTTATCCAGTACTGGATACAGGGCTCATCCAACGTTGAGCCTGAGGCTCTAAATCACTCATGAGCTTGAAACTCATTCACGTACGTTGAGCTAACAGCTCTGATCGGTGGCGAGTCTAGTTTACAGCCATAAAATCTCACACAACGCCAGACACGTAACAATATGTCATACATTTTTCAGTTAATTGTACCTCATGATCGTTATTATATCAGTATATGGCATTTTTCCTGTCATTCAATCAGTATATCAAATCAAAATCAGTATATGGCATTTTGCCTGTCATTCAATCAGTATATCAAATCAAAATCAGTATATGGCATTTTGCCTGTCATTCAATCAGTATATCAAAGCAAAATCAGTGTATGGCATTTTTCCTGTCATTCAATCAAACATATCAGAATAAATGCAGTCTGTAACTTGTAACCCATTATCAATTTATATGAGTGTTGTGACCAAGCATCTACACTGTCCCTGTAGGGGCACATTAATTGTTGAGCCATAGGCTCTGGAACTGTCCCATCAAGGGCTCGTTACTCATTGATCGCGTCTTAGGAGTAGGAGAGCCCTCTTGGTATGCACTAATTCCCACGCGTCTTAGAAGTAGGAGAGCCCTCTGGATATGCACTAACTCATCAATCATTGAGCTTTTCGCTCTGAAACTGTCCCGTCAAGGGCTCATTAATCATTGAGGGCGTCTTAGGGGTAGGAGAGCTCTCTGGGTATGCACTACTTCTCACATGTTTTAGGGATAGGAGAGCCCTCTAGGTACGCACTAACTCATCAATCGTTGAGCTTTTCGCTCTGAAACTGTCCCGTCAAGGGCTCATTAATCATTGGGCACGTCTTAGGGGTAAGAGAGCCCTCTGGGTGTGCACTACTTCCCACGCATCTTAGGGATAGGAGAGCCCTCTAGGTATGCACTATTCCCTTTCGAGCTCAAGGCTCGTTTTCAGTAGTTGAGCTTGTAGCTCTGATCAGTATATCACAGTCATTTCTAATATATTCCAGATTTCGACATCACAAACACAATTACAATTTCACATTCTCAAAACATTTCTGTATAATATCACTTCAATACTCCGGACCTTCCATCCGAAGTTTACATTCAATATTATCTCATCATTTTACTTCAGAGAATTTAAATCACTGAATTATAACATTTAATACTTTGAGAACCGTCTAGGTCACTCACCTGGCTTCCGCGCTAACGTCTGGAAGTCTCTAAAATGTTTGAGGCTGACTTTCCAAAAGTGCCTCTATCATAAATCAGAACACATATTTTTAGCACATAGTACTTTTTAGCAATAAAGCACATGTAGCAATCTAATAATAAATACTATGCACTTTTGTGACATTCCTGGAACTAACCATAAAACAATTCCCGTTAAACCTTTCCTGAAAAGAAACAGAACTCTATTGAATCTCAAATTACACAATGTGTTTCAGAAATCTAAAAATCATTGTTCAACATAGACGGACTATCTTTATGCCGAAACCATACTTTACACTAAACTTCCATCCAAATTTGAGGACTTAAACAGACTGCTTCAACACTCCCCCTTTCTATAAGCATATAAACCCTTGTCTCTAGTTCATAACAAATCCAACATTATCTCATTTGAAAGACAGTAGAAAAGTTATCGCTTAAAAACCAAAATATGACTTTCTGGGAACAGTAGCTCGCCGCGATGTGAAGAAGCTCGCCGCTGCGAAATCCAAACACTCGCCCTCGTCGCGACGTGCGCTTTCGCCCTCGTCGTAATATGCTTCTCGCCCTTGTCGCGACGTGCTTCTTGCCCTCGTCGCGACGTGCTTCTCGCCCTTGTCGCGACATGTGCAAATTCGTGCGCTGCGACGTGCACAAATTCGTGCACTGCGACGTGCACATGAACACGTCGCAACGTGCGAGCCCGATCGTGCCTCCCAAATCCGTCTTTCAACCATTTCAATCCATTTTTGTCCAATTTATTCAACACAAAACTCATCTATGTTCCAAATTAACACTCATACATCATTTTCCAACTCAAATCCAACCCATATCATTTACAAATCATC
>JANJEY010000009.1:6712696-6722704 GCA_024703695.1 Erythroxylum cataractarum
CATTTTTCAAATATAAGGCATTCCGCCTTTCACACATTCCATATTCAATCATTTTCATATGCAATGCACATATGACACTTTCCAATTTCATTTCGTTATTGTGACCGTATGTCTGAGCTCATTAACGGTGAGCCAGTGGCTCTAACATTTCGTTGGGCTTGAAGCCCTAATACAGTGAATTACGTTGGGCGTGATATGCCCTGACTCCCAGTGATGGGCACATTGCACTGAGCCTGCGGCTCTGAATATATTGGGCCTGAATGCCCTAATACAGTGATGCCTTAATGTGGTATCCGAGCACTACGTGGAAGAGCCCTCAGGGTATGCACCACCTCAGGGGGCAAGCGATACCAAGGCATTATCCTGTTGCATTGAGCTTAAAGCTCTCATATACGTTGGGCTTGAAGCCCTGATACGGTGGCTGCTCTGGTCACAACTGCCTCTATCTGAGCATACTTTTATGCATGAAATGCACATGTTCCAATTTCCAATTAACACATGCCCAATTTACATTAATTTTACACGTATAGCACTTCAATAACAAATTACCGACACTTCAGACACCCATGGTCCGAAACCATTCACATTCAAGCACATAAACCCTCCATTATCTCCACATGGCATAGTTGCAAAATATTAAACACATAAAGGTTGACGAACTAACTAGGTTACTCACCTACACTTCCGAGCTACAGCCTGGAAGTCCCAGCAGTATCCGTGGAATGTCGTTCCAACAGTGCCACTAAAACAATCAAAACAATTTCCAATTATTAAATCCACAATCAGAATAATTCCATAATGCACATGTCTCAATTAGGGAGGTACGATGCATATTCAAGACCTTCCCGGCGCTAAGTCCCAATTTCCACTTTCTTAAGTCACAATCTAACTTTCCACTCAATTGATCAATACAGACTCATTTCAATTCAATAACATATTACGGAACTCCCAAATTTCAATTCTAATATCTAGTCAATTTATCACGTCATACTGGCTAGGGTATTATCTCAAAATCAATAACTATACTTTAGATCGCATTTATTCTTTATGCTCAGTTCTAATCTTCAATAGCCTTTCTTTACATTTAGGGACCTCACAATTATACTCCCAATTACCAAAACAATTCTTAGGTTGCAATAAAATCACATTTTTAACTTTCTTTCACTAAAATTGAGATCTCACAAACCTAAATTCAACTCTCATTCTTTTTCTCATTTGTAGACCTCTTTCTCTATATCACAATGAATCAAACATCACCTCAATTGGAGGTCTACACATTAGTTATGCCCCAAAAACCAATCTAAATCAAATCAGAAAATATCCCTCGTCGCAACGTCAGACCTCTCGTCGCGACGTCCTGGAGTCGTTCGTCGCGACGTATCAAATCCCGCTCGACGCGACGCCCTGCTGGTCGTGACGAACGCTCGTCGCGACGTCCAAGCTCGCCGCGGCGTACGCTCGTCGCGACGTCTAATTATTTTATTCGTCGCGACGTGCGACCCTGGTTCGTCTTCTCCGATCGATTTTTCTACCATTTCTCTCTCTAAAACCAGTAATAACTTAACTCAAACACTCTAATTTTTAACAACTAACCCCATAAATGCATTTAACACAATAATAAACAACATATAACTGAATTTCTTACCAATTCAAGCTCAATCCTCAAATCTTCCAAAAATCCTCTAAACCTTCAACACCAACGGTTTCCTCTCTAAAATCACACCAACGATCATCTTCCTTAGGATTTAGGCTTGGGTTTACACAAAGAGAAGGAGCCAGCAAAATCTCCAAAGAAGAATCGAAAATCACTAGGAATGGAGGAACGATCGTGCCTTAGGAGAGAGGGAAGTTTCTTTTCCTTCAATCTCAAAACTTAAGGTATTTATATGCAGAACAAATAAACCTCTTGTCTTTTTCCTCTCAAAACATTTAAATCTCTTTCTCTTTTCAATTTCATTTCCAGTCCAATTCGTCTCCAAATTCAATGGCTCGTCATATTAATTTCTAAAATCATATATCTAAATTTTCCATTGCCATATACCCATTATTCTAGCACTATATAGTCAATCAGTCCATCGTTCGAAGGATTTTCGGTCCGGCCTTTTTCTCCCAAATTTTTCAGAAAATTTCCGAAGAATCGCTATCAATTGGCAGTCACTCAAATACCGTTCCAACTCAATAATTAGACTCAATTATTCCTTAATTCTCATTAAATCATAATCAAATCTAATTATCATATTCACAATTAAAAGCCGGGAAATTGTCATGAATGCATGTACCTATATGTGTATGTGCCAAATGACTCAGTCGTCGACAATTAGAGGCCAAATGAATGTTTACATTTCAAATATGCAATGCAACAACCTAGCCTGTCCCAATTTACCAATATACCCTTTCCATCGGGGACGAGATGTTCCAAAGATCCTTTTAGGGGTAGAATTTCATTTTGCAGTCTTCATAAAAGTTGTAGATCTAGAAGTTTTTTTTCAAATGGTCTAAGAAAGATTTCAATCGAACATTTGTAGAAAAAGTTATGGTAATTGCACCAAGAGAGGTACAAATTGATTAAAGACAATAACATGTTGGAATTGTTTGGCCATAAATTCGTCATCTGACCTCCGAGTGAGGTGATTCTTGAATTAATAGACTCCTATTGAATTTTTCTACCTATCCAAGAACATTGGTAGCTTTTGGTGTTGAATTGAAAAATATTGATTGAACAAAAATGAGGGGTTCAATTGGAAGAATATGAGTTAGATGTTTTACTGAACATACTTCAGTATTTTAATGATATCTTGATATCTAGAGTTCCAAATGAGAGGATTTTTTTGTTTGGAGTAAACTATAAACATAGGGATACAAATTATATGAAGAAATTAAATTTTGAATCAGACTCTAAAAGTTTCAATTTGTGGATGGAAGTTGAGTATAGGGTACTATTTTGAAAGTTGTGGATGGAAGTTATGATGTTGCATAGGATATGTGAATGTGCCAGCTATGGAAATTTGCGTACTGACTTCAAGTATATTTTTTGGATTTTTGTGAGCTAATTGTCTTCTTTAAAGTCGTAGATGATCTTTTCAGCTTTCCAACGATATAAAGTTTGTAAATTTTGGATATCGTAGTTGAGAGATACGATTATTACAAGTTGTAATGTTACATCGTGTTAGTGACTGTTCATCGTCTTATTTACTGTACATTCTAAGACGAAGTACTGTTCATCAAAACTAAGACGAAGTATTGTTCATTCGAAACTAAGACGAAGTATTGTTCATCCGAAACTAAGACGAAGTACTGTTCATCCAAAACTAAGACGAAGTACTGTTCATCAAAACTAAGACGAAGTACTATTAATCCAAAACTAAGACGAAGTACTGTTCATATGAAACTAAGACGAAGTACTGTTCATCTGAAACTAAGATGAAATACTGTTCATCAAAACTAAGACGAAGTACTGTTCATCCAAAACTAAGACGAAGTACAATTCATCAAAACTAAGACAAAGTACTGTTCATCTGAAAATAAGGTGAAGTATCGTTCATCTGAAACTAAGATGAAGTACCGTTCATCCAAAACTAAGATGAAGTACCGTTCATCCGAAACTAAGACGAAGTATTGTTCATCCAAAACTAAGACGAAGTACTGTTCATCAAAAATTAAATGAAGTATTGTTAATCCGAAACTAAGATGAAATACTGTTCATCTAAAACTAAGACGAAGTAATGTTCATTCAAAACTAAGACGAAGTATTGTTAATCTAAAATTAAGATGAAGTATTTTTCTTCCAAAACTAAGACAAAGTTTTTGTTCATCATTTTTGTTTGTATCGTCATTTTCTGTCCTATTTATGATCCTTTTATAGGAAAAACTTCATTTTGTGGTCTGCATGAAAGTTGTAGATCTAGAAGTTCTCTTTCAAATGGTATAAGAAAAAATTCAATTCGACATCCGTAGAAAAAGTTATGGAAATTGCGCCAAGAGAGGTATAAATTGATTAAGGACAATAACATGTTGGATTCGTTTGGTCATAACTTCGTCATCCGACCTCTGAATGAGGTGATTCTTAAAGTAATAGACTCCTATTGAATTTTTCTACCTATAAAAGAACATTGGTAACTTTTGGTGTTGAATTGAAAAATATTGATTGAACAAAAATGAGGGGTTCGGTTGGAAGAATATGAGTTGGATGATTTACTGAACATACTTCAGTATTTTAATGATATCTTGATATGTAGAGTTACAAATGAGAAGATTTTTTATTTGGAGTAAACTAGAAACATAGGAATACAAATTATATCAAGAAATTAAATTTTTAATCAGACTCTAAGAGTTTCAATTTGTGGATGGAAGTTGAGTATAGGGTACTGTCTTGGAATAAAAGCAATCCGGAGATATTGGAGTATAACTTTCACACTACTAAACCAAATTGAATGCTTTTGGTGTCATTAGAAACGTAAGACAATAAAGAAGAATTTTCTAGAAGAAAATGTTATGTTAGAATGTTCAAGGGTGTTTTTGACAAGACACAAGCCTATAAGTAAGGATAAAATGGACTTTTTGGACTCATTAAGGGTATAATTTGAAGAAGAAGTGTGGTCTTGCCTATAAATAAAGAAGACAAACATAAATGGGAGGAGACGTAAAAGAGAAGAATGAAAATTCTAGAGAAAAGAGAGAGAATGTCATGAAAAAAGAGAGAAGCACAAAGAGAATAAGAGAAAGAGGGAAAGAAGAGGAAAGAAGCTAGGGTTTCAATTTCCCTAACCTACAAGAGAGATTTTGGAGTTGATCAAGAAAGGAAACAAGTAGAGTAAGAGAAGAGCTTCCCTTTAAGCTAAAGATCCCTTCATTTAGTGAAGAATGAAGGTAAGATTATTTTAAATCTTTTGGATTTTTGGAAGGATTTTAGTTCATGGAGTTTAGGGAAGGTTTGGGTTTAAGTATTCTAGAATCAATTTTATTGATTGTGTTTTGAAGAATTTTAATTGAAAATCCTTTTGAGTGGGATTTTTGTTATTGATGAAGGGACTCAAGGAAGGCAAAAGGAGTAAGAGGAGAGGCATCTTTGAGCAAGTTTTAAGCAAAGAAATCAGGTGGGTTTCATGTTTATAATTAAATAATGAGCCATTAAAGTTTTTCCCAAATCAAGAGAGTAAAATGATTTCAAGTACTTCATAAATGTGCATATACTGTTTTTAAATGATTTAAAGAATTTGTTTATGAGTGTATATGCTTCATGTATTGGATTTGAATTGTTGTGAATGTGGAAAAAAATGTATTGTGATATGTGATCATATTATGTCATTGAATTATGTCATGGTATTTTGATTTGAATGGAAAGAAGAAAAAACATGAGAATATGAAATTGTGAATGATTGAATTGAGCATAAGTTTTGATTGTGTTTGGGCAAGAGAGGAACCGTTTTGTAATCACGTGCATGTTGACATAAAGTCTTCTCCTAGCTGCCCACTTGTGGCATACGAGATCTAAAAAATAGACTCGTTTCGTTCACGAAGTAAAGTTTGATTTTTCTATTTTGTTATACTGAACCCTCGAGCTATTTTTTTGTGCATTGCATCTTGGAATTGTCAAGAATGTTCCATAATTGAGTGTGATTCGTTGATGGTTACATATATAAGTTAGGTTCATGTGATGATGTTCCTTTAACTATGAATTTTTTAGCTAAAATTATGAATTTGGTTAAGAATTTGAAAACTCTGAGTTTTATGCATTCCATACAAAATTTCTATAATAAATGAACATTTCAATGGTTTTTGTTTATTCTCCATTATAAAGTTGTTACCCACGAGCTTTCGAGCTCACCCTCCTCTCTGTCCCCTCCTCAGGTGATAGTTAAGAAGTCAAGCAAGCAAGAGTCTAAAGGAAAATTCTTCAAATTTGTTGTTTTTGTATTTCAAGCTAGAATTTGTAACCAAGAGGATTTAGTTGCATTTTTTAGAATTTGTATTTCTTGTAACTTTTGTATTATGAGATTTTCGGATTGTAATGTATTGTGACTTGTAAGACCCTTTTGTTTTAAGGGTAATGAAATATGAATGATGACATTTAGTTGTAAGTAAGGTATTAAAGAGGTATGATGTAGTAAAGATATGCTCAAGTAGTATGATATTCGCAACAGAGTTGGGTTTCGGAGACATTGCCCAACAAGTGTAGTGTTAGTACACTTAACTCTTATGGCTATTCTTACTGTATTCCTTGCCTTTAGCGTTGATCCACCTATTTCATTCATCTTTCTTAAATCACTTAATTTCTAATATTGATCATTTTCACCTATCAGTAACATCTCTAATTCTGGCCTTCAACCATTTTTTTAGGCTTTAATCATCACAATGCAAGAGCGAACGACTCTTTCTATCATCTAACTCCTCATACATATTATAATGAAATCACCATGATAATGATTGTGATGCTTAAAGTCAAATAGAACTATACATGGATCTCATGTTCCTATGAACTTCAAACTATAAGCCTTAAGCAGATCTTTGATAGTTAAGACCGTCGGTAATTTAAACATTCACTCACTTGATTTGACATTCTTAGTTGCTAAATGATGTTTCGACGTATTCTTATTAGGATGTATAACTTACGTTACCATTTGTACTTTTCTAATAATCTCTTTGCTCAATCATCTTTATCGATACATATACTTATTATTTCAATCATAATGTATCATTCTTCCTATTCGATCCCAAAATTCAGACTTGTTTTCAATCTCCCAATAAGATTCACAATTTCTGAATCCTCAATTTAGGCTTGGTTAATCCTTTCATGTGAAACTGGTCGTCACCTCAATATCGAATTTCATTGATTATTCTTAATATAAACTGTAACATCCCATCCCCGAAGGAAAGGGTAAATTGGTCAATTGGGACAGGCTGGTTGTTTGCATGCATATTTTGAATTAAACATTTATTTTGACCTCTAATTTTAGAGGAATGAGTCTTTTTGGCACATGCACATGTAGGTACATGCATTCATAATATTTTTTTCCCGGCAATTATTTGTAATCATGATGGGAATAGTGAAAATGATGTGATCTATGTTTTATTAGGAATATGATATGATTTGTGAATTTGGAGATAAAAATGTTTGATTTTTGATTTGTTATGAATTATGGAACAATTGGGTTTGAATAGTTGAATTGGAACTGTATTAGAGTGACCGTCAATTGATAGTGACTCTTAGGAATTTTTCTGGAAATTTGGAGAAAATGTCCGGACCAAAAATTTTTCGAGTGGCGAACCGACTGATTGTATAGTACCAAAATAATTGTCTAATGGCAATGGGAAAGTTTGATTTATGATTTTAGAAATTATAAATTAGCTTGTCGAGCCATTGAAATTTGGAGAATGAATTGAACTGGAAATGATTGTGAATAAAGGAAGAGATTTAAATGTATTGCGAGGAAAAAGACTAGAGACTTAATTGTTTTACCTTAAATACCTTAGTTTTGAAACTTGGCAGAAAAACTTCTCCTTCCTCCTAGGGCATGATTCGTTCTCCTCCCCTTTCGATGATTTCGATCCTTGCCTTCCCAACTGCTTGCTTCTTCTTCTTTGTGCAAAGCTTGACTCTAAATCCTTTAAGAGAGTGATGATTTTCGATAGTTCAGAGCTCATCGTGAGAGGAGAAGAGGTAGCCGTATGTCTTAGGGCTTGGAGGAGATTTTTGGGAGTTGAAGATTTGATTTTAAGTAAATGGTTTAATGTTGTTTATTTGTTAGCTTGATGCATTCATGGGTTTGGTTGTGAAAGGTTGGGGTAGTTATGGGTTAGCTGTAACTGGTTTTAGAGAGAGAAATGAAAAGGAGAATCGGAGAAGACGACCGCACGTCGCGACGAATAATAATTTAGACATTGCGACGAGCGGGAATTTTGTTCATCACGACGAGCCTAGATGGGACGTCGCGACGAGGGAATGTAGCGATGAAGGAATTTCTGCACGTTGCGAAGAGCATGGGTTGACGTCGCGATGAGCGGACGTCGCGACGAGCGATTAGACGCCGCGGCGAGGACCAGTTTTCTGAATTGAATTAGTTTAGTTTATGGTTCATAAATAACGGTGTAGACCTCCAATTGAGGTGATTCTTGATTCGTTATAATCTAGAAAGAGAGGTCTACAATTGAGGTAAAGAAAGAAAATTTGAAATCAAATGAATGAGATTTTAAATATAGAAAGAATGTTGAATATGGTTTCCTATTACAACCCAAGGGTTGTTTCATGATATTTGGGGTTTAATTATGAGATTCTGAATTTAAGGAAATGCTAATGAGAGTTTTGAAAACTGAGCTTAATGGATGAATTTTGATCTAGAAAATAGTGACACCAGTTTTGAGGTTTTCTTGAGAATAGCCAAATGAGTATGACTTGGTGGATTGACTGAAAGTTAGAATTGTCAACTGAAAGTGGAAATTGGGGAAGAGTGCCGGGAAGGTCATGAATAGACATTGTACATCTTTTATTTCAGACATGTGCATCATTGAATCTTTCTGATCATGCAATTAGTAATGAATGATTATTTGATTATTTTAGAGGCACCGCTGGATCGACATTCCGCGGATATTGTTGTGACTTCTAGGCAGTAGCTCGGAAGTGCAGGTGAGTAACCTAGTTGGTTCCTCAATTTCTGATTTGTTAAATGCTCTGTATGAACTGTTTGTGAATATGAATTGTATGATCACTGGTAACTCTGAATTGGTGTGCAGACTTGTGAATGATCTGTCTGACTTCGAAAAATATTGTTGAGTGAAATGTGCTATTAGGCAATTGTGAACGCATACTAGGCATGTTTGGAATTTGGAAATTAACAGTTGTGACTGGAGTAATTACTGATCGGAGCTATAAGCTCAACCACTATGAAAAGGGGCCTAAGATCGAAAGGGAATAGTGCATACCCAGAGGGCTCTCCTATCCCTATTGCGCGAGGGCAGTAGTGCATAGCCAGAGGGCTCTCCTACCCCTAAAATGAGATTACTGTTTAATGTGCCCAAAAATGGGACAGTACTGACGCCCAGTCACAACAATGAAATAAAATAGGAAACGTCATGCATTAAGTATCTGATTGTGCTGTGAATTTGGAAATGGGTTAACTGCGTATGTGTGATAACTGTTTAGTGGAGTTTCTAATCGCTGTTCTGAAAGTGCTAATATGTGATATTCTGTGAATTGTGTGAATATGCATGAGTTGAGTGAACCATCGACGATGGTTTCTCACGGAGTTCGCAAACTCACCCAACATTGCAAATATTTTCAGGACTTGATGAGTACCCCGTTAGAGAAACGAGAGTATGATTACTACACGCAAGTCAGAGTTCGAGGTCGGGATCAGTTCACTTCTGCATTTATATCATTCTGCTATTGTGTAAATTGTATTTCTGCAATTTCTGCAAAATAGTACTGCTACTGCAGAAGGCCCCAATTGATAAATGTTATTATTGTACTATAAATTTTTGAAAGTGTTCAGGATTAGCATTGAGCCCATTTCGGCTATAAATTTTTGTGAACGAATTGGTTTAAATATTGTTGAGTGTCTGTTTTGACCCAAATCGTGTTATGATAGTAAATGTTTTCTTATTTAGCAGGCCCAAATTGTTTACTGATTTTCCCGCATGTAATTGTTTAAAAAAAATGTCGCACTGAGTTTTAAACGGTTTTTGACTGCTCTAGCATACCACCCTCATGAGGCACGGGCTCGGATATCACCATCGATATCGGGTTCAGGTCTTGCTGGAGTGGGATGCTACACAACCCAAGGGAAGTAAATTTCTTTTTCTTTACATTTTCTCATTATTTTTTTATGCATGTGTGTTTTTGAATTCGTTTGTTGTACTTATTTTTAAGTTTTCAATCAAAATGAGAGAAAGAATAAAACAAATGAAACAAGCATTTTCTCATTTTCTATTGCTTCTAGGATTATATAATCATGATTGGAGTGTGGATTGACTGGATAATTTCATAGCAACTTTAGCATGTACTTTTGCTCTTGT
>JANJEY010000009.1:6727382-6744027 GCA_024703695.1 Erythroxylum cataractarum
TTGATTGAAATGGAGTAGAAAAACTAGAAATAAAAGTTTGAAATGTTAGTTTTTGAAAATTTGAAGTCTGAAAATTTGGGAATGAATAGTAGTGGAGAGCTGGATTTTTAATCTAAAAGTTCTATGAATTTTCTGGGTTTATCTAGAAAGATTTTGATAAAATTGTATCATGAAATTTATAACTTATCTTTCTAGCTTTCCATTGATATAAAGTATGAAATTTTTGGATATCAGAGTTGAGAGATACGAGCTTTACAAGTTGTAATGTTGCATCATCCTGTTTGGGATGGAACTTTCGGGACAGCCACATTGATTTGAAATTTTGACACATATAGAGGCAGAATTTTTTTTAAGTTCTTCATAAAAATTGTAGATGATCTTCCCATCTTTCCAAAGATATGAAGTTTCTAAGTTTCAGATATCGTAGTGGGAAGTTATGACCTTTACAAGTTGTGATGTTGCATAGGATATGTGAATGTGCCAGCTATGGAAATTCGTGTATTGAATTCAAAAATATTTTTTGGGTTATTGTGAGCTGATTTAGATGAAATTTTCTTTGGAAGTCGTAGATGATCTTTCCAGCTTTCCAACTGTATAAAGTTTGTCAATTTTAGATATTAGAGTTGAGAGATACGAGAATTACAAGTTGTAATGTTGTAACGTCCTAGTTACAGTACATTCTAAGACAAAGTACTATTCATCAAAACTAAGACGAAGTACTGTTCATCCGAAACTGAAACGAATTACTGTTCATCCAAAACTAAGATGAAGTATTGTTCATTCGAAACTAAGACGAAGTATTGTTCATCTGAAACTAAGACGAAGTACTACTCATCCGAAAACTAAGACGAAGTATTGTTCATTCGAAACTAAGACGAAGCACTATTCATCTGAACCTAAGAGGAAGTATTATTCATCCAAAACTAAGATGAAGCACTATTTATTCGAAACTAAGACGAAGTATTGTTCATCAAAATAAGATAAAGTACTATTCATAAAACTAAGACGAAGTACTGTTTATCCAAAACTAAGATAAAGTACTGTTTATCAAAACTAAGACGGAGTATTGTTCACAAAAAATAAGGCGATGTATAAACTAGAAGTCCGATCTTTCTTCTTTACAAACAAAAATAAAGCTCGCCAAGACGAAACACTAGGTCTAATGAACCCTTTTCTAGCAACTCTTGTAACTGAGCTTTCAACTCCTTTAATTCTTTAGGTGCCATCTTATATATAGCAATGGATATAGGAGTAGAACTTGGAACTAAGTCAATTGTAAACTCTGTTTCCCGATCTAGAGGTAAACCAAATAGCTTAATGGAAAAAACACCCAGGAATTCCCTAACCACAGGAATGTCTTGCACATTTTGCTTAACTCGAGTATCAATGATGTGGGCCAAATAAGCCTCACATCCACCTTGCATCATCCTCAATGCACTCATAAATGATATCAACTTGACTGATACTACTTGACTAATTCCTTTAAAAACTACTCTTGATTGACTAGGAGATTTTAATACCACCTCCTTATTATAGCAGTTCATGATAGCCCTATGAGTAGTGAGCCAATCCATGCCTAGGATAGTATCTATCTGTCTCAATCGTAGTATAATCAAGTCTGCCTCTAATTCTGCTTGTTCAATCCGAATCAAGCATCTCTTGTAGACTTCTCCTATAACTATAGTACTACCTATCGGTTTACTCACCTCTAATCCATGTTGTAATAGCTCTTTATCATAATGAAGCCTAGATTCCAGAAGTGGTGCGATAAAGGAGTGTGTAGATCTTAGATCTAGCAATGCAAATGCTTCATGATCATAAATAAGTAGCACACCTACAATGACATTCGGAGAGTCCTGAGCGTCCTATCTGGTCATAGCATAGACTCTGGCTTAGGACTACGGTCGGCTGCTCCACACCCCACTCCTGACAAAAGGACTCTTAGAGCTCACTTTGCCTCTCCTACGACTTCTCTATCCAGACCCACTACCTTGGCTCTACTAGATAGTAGCTTCACTTACTAACCCCCCTCTCATACTAGACTGAGTTTCTATAGCAATAAGATAATCTCTAATCTAGTGCTCAAAGGAGCTGCTTCTAAGGAAAGCTATAGACAATCTCCAGCACTCACCATTGTCCCTCTTCCTACAATGCTTACAAAGGGATAACTGACTCTGTATTGTGCCTCTTCCACTGCCAGACTGTACAAAACCACCCCTTTTTCTGAATCCTGACTATCTTGATCCAGTCGGTGGTCTAAAAGCTCGGTTCTGGCGTAATCTTCTACCTAAACCACTCTGAATCTCACTGGACCTCTTCTTTCTTGACCTTTGCCCAGACTCTGCTTTGCCCAGACTCTGAATCTCACTGGACCTCTTCTTTGGTAGGAATCAAAGCAGTAGCATACCCCATTAACTTATTGAACCGAATCTCATATTCTACCACTGACATCCTAGTCTACTTCAGATCTAAGAACTCTTTCATCTTCAAATCCAAGTAGATCTTGGGCATGTAATTCTCCTTAAAGAACCTCAAAAAGTCTTCCCATTTTAGGTTACAAGGCTTGGTGGTGTTGCCTGGAATAGTCTTCCACCATTGCTAAGTTGGGCCTTATAGTATGGACACTGCAAAGTCGAATTTCTCATTTAGTTTGTTGTTCATATGATCGAAAACTCTCTCCGTCCTTTCTATCCATCCCTCAACCTTAACTAGGTCTATACTTCCGTAGAAGCCTATCATACCTCCTCTCCCTTCACTCAAGAACTTTAGGAGGTATTTCCTCTAATCGAGGTACTGAGGACTCCCTACTAACTCTTACTAGTCCTAAGTCAGTTGATTGCCCCACTTGATCACCTATAGCGGATGACCTATAATAAAGAATAACTTCAATCATTATTTGCATCATGACATGTTTAAAATTTCTATATATCCTTATGGATGCCAAACCATGCTCTAATACCACCAAGTGTAGCACCTACTATCATAGGTACATACCGAAACACCCGGAGGAGATTCCAGTATATAAACTATGGCAATCACTCGCTAGAGCAGTACTACAATTACTTAACATGGCATCATTTATCTTTATTCTCTTATAAGACATCATTAAGAAAGTCACAATATTTTAAAACCAAAATTTTCCTCATTTCATTTCATAAATGTGAACGTATTTACATTGTAGCTTTTAAACACCCATACATGTACATCATCATATCCTAATACAAAATATGCTACATGAAAGAGGAAATTACACAAAAACTCTATGTAATATTTCCAATCCCAGCTGATCGACCTTTGAGTCATTTCTTCTTCTTCCCAAAAGTACATGCCTATACTTTGTATAGCATCTCTCTGTAGCTAAAGAGCTCTCTCTCAATCCTGAAAAATCAACGTTGCAATTTTAGTGAGTTTTGTGAACTTAATTAGGTAGCCCATCAACGGTTCACTCAATTCATGCAACACATCACATATATAACATATACTTCACATCTTTGCATTTTTGCATAAATTACCACATATCACCTTCTCATTTAAAGGTAAGACAACATACATTGCATTCAGTCATTATATGTATAACAATATATATGAAATACTCGTGTGACTATTTTTCAATTATTACGTTATTGTGATCGAGTGCCTAAAATGTCCCATATCCATTGTGGATATCAGGCTCATTTATATTGTCCTTTATCCATTGGAGATACAGGGCTCATTATGAACATATACATATCACAATTTTGCACAATTTCATAAATATCCATTGATGCACATTTATGTGTATGAAATATGCACAATGCATGTTCATGACAATCCCAGGTATCGCTCTATTATTCTCATCACATAAACATTCTTATTTACAAACTTATAAAAGTATCATTTATATTTATGGTTTATACCTCAATAAAATCATTAGAATCACAATCCATAACTCATTTGGTCAAATTTATATTTTTCCTGAAACATACCTTTGGGCCTACTATACATGATCAATTTGACAATTAAAATGAAGTAATTTGGCTATACTTTCTTCTAAAAATTGTTCTCCCATCTCTTAAGTTTCTAATGACACCATGATCATTCAATTTGGTTTAGTACTTTGAAAGTTATACTACAAATATTTTTGGATGGTTCTTATACTGAAATAATGCCATGTACTCAACTTCCATCCAGAAATTGAAAATCTTAAAGAGTGAATCAAAACTTGATTTCTGCATACAATTAGTATCCCTATATCTCTAGTGTACTCCAAATCAAAAATCATTGCATTTAGATAACAATAGAACAAGATATTGTCAAAATACTAAAACATGTTTAATGAAAATACTCCGTTCATCAATTTTCCAAAACTACTCATCATTTTTGTCCCAAATTTATTACTCAATCTCTCCCAAATGATTTCAGATCATTATAATTCTTGGTGGAGATGTAGAACAACGTGTTTTGAATCTTTTGGTTATCATTTGGAGGTCAGGAGAAGAATATGGACAAAAGATAAAAGGATGTTCAAACTGTCTCCTGCCATAAAAGTCACAATCGTGCAGGAGCACGATTGTGAGACTCCAGATGATAACAAAAAGTCATGATCGTGTTTCCCCAATTTTTTCCTAAAGGTCACGATCGTGTAGAAGCATGATTGTGCTTCTTCATCTTCTTCTGAATCTCTGCGATTTTTCTTCCTCTTTCTTTTCTTTTAAACCAACTTCTCTAACTTGATTCTACTCTCATTTTCTCTTCATTTTTGACTCTCATTTAACTCAAAACATTCATAAATAGATCAAAACCGAGAATCAACACCAAATATCAAAAACTAAAAAAGCTTTCACGCATCTCCTCATTTCCTGCACTTTCCTTTATTTTTTTCTGCATCTTGTTCATCTTCTTCTTTTATTTTTCTTTATCTAACATTTCTAATTTATATCTACCCCATTTTCAACTTCAATTAAATTCAAATCATTGATAAACAAAGCCAAAAATCGCATAATAAAACTCAAACATTAAAAGTAGAAAAATCCATTCATGCATTTCACCATTTTACTGCTCTATTCACTTTTATTTTTTTGCATATTCAGTTTCTACATTCTCTTCATTTCTTCCTCAAACTTTCATTTTAATCAATCTTTCGAATCTCCAAACATCACCATACACCTATCTCTTAACTCTAAATTCCTTTTTTTAATCATTTCTAAAAACACTCAAAACTATTCACGTACAGAAATAGAGCATTAAATCTATTTTCTTCAAAAAAATTCTACGTCAATTTCATACATATTTTCATTGATCTTTCAACTCCAAAAATCATTTCCACACTACCCTACAACATATTGATCATCAAAACTGAAAAATAAACAAATCCACATTTTCATATTATATTCGCGGTGAACATGAAAAATGTCTATTTTTTTTATGATTATGAAATATCAACAAATCACCATTTTGTTTCACAATCCAACAACTATAAAGGATTAACATGATACTTACTTCATAAAAGTCCAATTTTTTCAAAAACTCCAAAAATCCCTAACTCTCATGCACCCACGTACATCATCTTGAAGGTGGTTCAGGTTAGGTATTTTTTTTAGACAAAAGAAATGGATAACAAAGTTGGGAGTAGCAAAGAGGATAGATGAAAACAAGGTTTTTCTTTGGTGAAGGTTTGTTGAGTCAAGATCCAAAGAAGAAGAAACTTAAAAACTAAGGATAAGTCAAAATCCAATTTTGTAACTTGGTCTTTCAAAGTTAAGAAAATTTTGACTTTAGACTTGGACACTTGTCCAATTTCTAAAGCTTTAGCTAGTTTCCTAGCTAACTAGTTCTTATTGAACTTGTCCCATAACTCCCATCTTTTTATTCCAATTTTCTCTAAAATTTTCAATAACATCTTCTCACAAATTCTAAAATCATCTATAAAATTCTTCACTACCATTTAACTCATTTCTATTTCCATTCATCAATTTACTTTCCAAATGACAATTTTTCCTAGTTAAATAATATCCAACCATTTCGAAATTTTTTCCTAAAATGCCCCAAAATTTCTAAATCAACAATTACATTCTCCAAATCAATTTTCAATACAAATAAACCAAAATTCTCAATAAAATCACATTCCATATATATAATTCAGTTATACTCGGGATGTCAATGAATGCATGTGTCATCATTTTCATGTGTAAAAATATCTATATTCACATGTATGTGTACGTCATATTATGCATAAACATGAAATACATTTTTTAATCTCTCATATTTACTATTATAGTCTTAACATATGTAATGGGATATTACAAAAGCTAATACCAATAGTAGTAGTAGTAGTAAAAAAAGAAGAAGAAGAAGAAGAAACGGATGAAGAAGGAGAAAGTTAATATTGCCAATATTAATAATGTGAATATGAGTAGTAGTAGTATTGATATTATTATTATTATTATTAGTAGTAGTAGTAGTGATATTATTATTAGTATTAGTAGTAGTAGTAATGGAAAAAAAGTTATAGCTAAATATATAAGATCAATTGAGAAGTTCCATTGATTTTTGGGAAGCAAGGAACTAGATCGAAATAAATTTGAGGGAAGATATGGAGGTCCAAACAGCATTTCATAAGGGAATAGAAAACATGTTTATGCAGTATATAGGACATCAGACCTAAAGCCTAACTCTCATATTTGCTCATACAAATTCTAAAATTATGAGATGCAGTACAGTAGGAAGTTTCATGCAAAATAGGGATTGGTAGATTGGTTTTATTATGGTATGACAATTGTTCAAGTATGGGTCCTTTGATACATTTAACTCAATACTTGAGAATTTCCTCTCTACATTTACTAAACACTCAACTTTGCTCTTTCATCAATGCGAACTCTTGGAACTTTCCCCAAAGCCTGCAACATCTTCAACCAAGATACCCCCTAACACCACATTCACTTGACATCTTTTTCCAGAAGGATATCCTGCTCAGCAAGCTTACAAACAAAACCATTCTTGATCAATTATGTAGATGATGTTCCACAGTATCATGGTCTGCTACGGTATGGACTAAAATTTTAACCCGAGAATATCTTTTATCTTTTGGTTGGCCATAAAAAACAAGTTATCCACTTTTGACAAAATTTCATACTTGTAAGTGGACAAAACTTATCTGATGTGGTCCATGTAGGATGAATCATAAAACCAACTCCTCTTCGAATGTCCTTTCAACAAAGCTATTTAGGACTATGTCACTACTATATGTTCATGGAATGATCCAGGGGTCTCTCTCATTGATATTACATTTCGAATCTCAACCCAACATAATCCCTCGAAACCAAATCACCATATTCACATTATTATATTGGGGGTTTGTATCTATACGCTTTGGAGAGAAAGGAATCTTAGACACTTTGCCAACAAATCCTTAGCCAAAACAACTTTGATATCTATGATCATCGCTGAAATTCTTCAGCTCGTTTTGTTAAAGAAACTACAACTTAATTGTAGCTTAAGCATCTGCTCCTTATTAAGCACATAGTGTCAACGTTGCAACACATAATCCCTTGTTGTTCTTTGCTCTAAATGTCATATCCTAAAGTTACTTAGCTAAGGGTATTTCTTTGTGTTATAACTTGTATGACTCTCTTTATTATTAATTAATTTCATTTCTTTTTTCAAAAAAAATATTCACAAAAAATATGAAAAAGTAACATAAAGGGTCAAGAGAAAAGTAAGTGACATTTAGAAGGGATTTTATCGTGAACTAGGCATAAAAGATGAGGATGGTAGTCGATAAAAGTTTGTTAAGTAAGTCTAACACATGTGGATAATCAAACATTGTTAGAAAATAGAAACCCTCCTTCATTGTGGATAATTATGTAATTATGACAAAAGATAAGGTTTGGGTTAGAGAAAAATATCTATTGATGATGTGAAATTTTATGGATGAATTTAGAAGCTTGTGGAAAAAACTTATGGATAAGGATGAGTCAAAGAAGTAGCCAAATTTTATTGAAGTCTTGTAGATAAGGATAAGTCAAAGAAGTAGTCAAACTACATTCAAAGTCTTGTGGATAAGGATGAGTGAGAAAAAAGTAGCCAAATTTTATTTGAAGTCGTTTAATATGTCTATATATATGTTCCCTTGTAATCATTTATATGCATAAGAAAAAAAATAGAGAGAATTTGAAAAGAGAAGTGTTTTGAGAGCCGTAGCTCTTTGTGAGAAAAGAAATATTGAGAGGAAAAGTGTTGTAGCACTTAGAGAGAAATATTTGTATCTTGTGTGTGTCCTTTGTACTCATAAACTTTGATATCAATACAAATACATATTTTGTAAAATTTCTTTTAATTGAAGCCCATCAAAGCTTCCAATAAGTGGTATAAGAGCAAAAGTTCGTTTGTTCGTGAATTGGTGAAGCAATGGCCAATTTCATCTAGCCTCAAGTTTTGAAATTAATAAAGAAAAATTATGGGAATTGGAGCATCCAAATGAGATTGATGCTTGGTTTTTATGATTTATAGGATATTATCGATGATGGATATACTGAGGCCGTAGATGCAGCTACCAAAGAGGCCTTATCGGATGTTGAGAAAAAGACATTGAAAAAAAATCAGAAAAAAGACAAGAAGGCGTTATTCTTTATCAAGGTGTTGACGAACCCACATTCAAAAAAATCTTAGACATAAAAACTTCAAAGGTAGTATGGGAGATTCTGCAGAAATCTTTCTAAGGAGTTAAAAAGGCTAAAAAAGTTACAAGTAAAAATATGGAATTGATTATGATGAAGTATTTGCTCCACTTGTAAGAATTGATATAATTAGACTTCTTATAGCACTTGTAGAATAAAGCAATTGAAAGATTTTTCAAATGGATGTGAAGTCTGCTTTTCTGAATGGTTACTTAAAAGAAGAAGTCTATATTGAACAACTGCCTGGATTTGCCAAGAAGGGTCAAGAAGACAAAGTCTATCAATTAAAGAAAGTTTTGTCCGGATTGAAGCAAGTTCTGATGGCTTGAAATACAAAAATTGATTAATACTTTCGAAACAACAATTTTTCCAAAAGTTCGTATGAACATGCACTTTACACGAAGAAAAATCAATGTAGAGATGTCATGATCGTTTGTTTATGCATGAATGACATAATTTTCATAGGAAACAATCCAGGTATGTTTAATGATTTCAAGAAAGCTATGACTAGAGAATTTGAAATGACAGATATTGGTAAAATCTCCTACTTTCTTGGAGTTGAAGTGAAGCAAACTAAAGAAAAAAAATTTATTTCTCAATGAAAGTATGCAGAAGAAATCTTAGAAAGATTCAGAATGAAAGATTGGAAGCCAATAGCCATGCTAGCTGATGCAAGCATAAAATTGAGAATTGATTCAGACAGAAAATCTGTAAATCCGACATTGTTCAAAAGTTTGGTTAGAAGTTTAAGGTATTTAACTTATACAAGACCAGACATCATGTATGCAGTCGGACTAGTCAGCAGATATATGGAGAAGCCAAAGCAAGATCACTTTGATGCAACAAAAAGAATTATGAGATATATTAAAGGAACGATCGATCAAGGCTTATTTTATATGCATGCTCAAAATTCAAAGTTAATTGGTTATTCTGATAGTGATTTTGGTGGAGACTTGGATAATATAAAAAGTACTTCTAGGTATGTTTTTCATATTGGATCAATTGTATTTTCTTGATCATCAAAGAAGCAATAGATTGTTGTTCTTTCAACATGTGAAGCTGAATATTTGGCAATAACAGCATGCTCATGTCAAGTAATGTAGTTAAGGTATATTCTAAATGAGCTAGAATATGAACAAGAAGGTCCGACGACAATATATGATGACAACAAGTCTATTATATTACTTAGAAAGAATCCAGTGTCACATAATCGAAACAAACATATCAAATATCACTTTATTTGAGAGCAGGTGAAAAACAAAATTGTAGAATTTGTGTTTTGCAAAACAAAAGATCAATTAGCAGATATTTTTACAAAGTCATTTAATAACGAAGTGTTCCACAGATTGAGAGAAAAGCTTGGTATGCGAAGTCGGGTTTGAGGGGGAGTGTTAGAAAATACAAACCTTTTTTCATTGTGGATAATTTTGTAATTATGACAAAAGATAAGGTTTAGGTTGGAGAAAAATATCTATTGATGATGTGAAAATTTATGGATAAATTTAGAAGCTTATGAAAGAAACTTATGAATTAGGACGAGTCAAAGAAATAGCTAAATTGTATTTGAAGTCTTGTGGATAAGGATAAGTCAAAGAAGTAGTCAAATTGTATTTGAAGTCTTGTGGATAAAGATGAGTGAAAAGAAGTAGCCAAATTGTATTTAAAGTCGTTTAACATGTCTATATATATGTGTTCTTGTAATCATTTATATGTATGAGAAAAAATAGAGAACATTTGAAAAAAGAAGTGTTTTGAGAGCTGTAACTCTTTGTGAAAAAATAAATATTGAGAGAAAAAGTGTTATAGCATTAAGAGAGAAATATTTGTATCTTATGTGTGTCCTTTGTACTCATAAACTTTTTTATCAATATAAATACACATTTTGTGAAAATTCTTTTATTTGGAGCCTATATCATCTTCATATGTGTAGGGAACACACCTGCATATATCCCGTAGCATGTTTAACCTTCTCCGCCAACTAAGCTTCTTGTTTTGATAGCTCAAGTGGATAAAATAATACAGGGACCCCATTTCCATGTATTTTGTAACCATTGACAAACTTGGAGGTTTTATACAAGCACCCAAAAATAAGATAACTGCAAGAAGTAGCAATATGTTATTTTACTAACAAGCAGGGTAGAAAGGCATAGCTTGTTAGTTCAAGCTCAGAGTCTTAATTTCAATGTTGGGAAGAATATATTTTACAAGCTGGCCTAAGAATCTAATCTCAAAGTGTAGAACTGAATCTTGTTCATTTCTCAATGGGTGATTCTGAAAATTCTTTGCTTCAGTATTTTAACACCACAGGCATGCATCTCCATAACAATAAATGTAAAGCATTATACTCAACTACAAGCAGATTTAAGACTGCCTAACTGCCACACGTTCCTCCAGCTAGGGAAAAAGTTCAATGGGGCTAATTTTCCGTCTTTATCTCTTCCAATCTTTGTAGGTTTGGCTCCACGCACACAATCTTACGAAAAGCCATTGACAGCCCTTAAATGAATACAAAACATCTCTTTCTAAATCCAGAGACCATGTTGAAGTAGACCAACTAATAATAGCCTTCTTGTATCTATTCTTCTTCACTCGTATTCTGTTTTAGTTGATTTATATCGGAACAAAATTGAAAAGAATTTATTGAAATAACAAAGAATAGCATCCTAGATCTTCCCAAAGGAAAAAGAATCAAGTAATGAACATGTATGTATTTGTTTTTTCTCCTCTAGGAAAGTAATCAAAGAAGGTGCCAGCTGAAACAGTGACAAGTAGAAGTTAAAAAGAAAATCCACAATCATTTATTTCCCTGGAATACTTGAATTGGGAATTGTTTTGCTTCCATTACTATTGTTATTGCTAGAAGTTAACTTTCCACCGTTGTTGCTGATAGTTGTAACGTTGGTACCACTAGTGTTTTTGGGGTGGGAGCCACCTATTATTGACGTAATCGCTGTCGCTAGAGCTGCAGGGAAATTAGGATCTGCCGTAATGGCAGCTGTTGCGGCACTTACACTATCGGCCAACGAAGTCAGCTGCGTTGCTGCTAGCTGTGATGGCTGACCTAGTTGGTTACATTCCATGTCTTGAGACATTTGTAGACCAGAGAATTTTGATTGATTATAAAGTGCCTGTTCGAAAATCTGAGGTAACAATGCTGCTGCTGGGGCATCAGCAAAGTTTGGAAATGGAACCTGGAATTGTGTTGATTGCCTAGGGACCTGTAAAGGGCTCGGATTCTGTGTTAGGTCTAGTGTGACTGTGGGAAATGGAGCTGAAGCTGAAATGGTGGCCACGCTAGAGGAGCATGGGAGCAGAGTCCTGGTGAGGAAATTTGAGTTCATTAGTCCATCAGCACTAGACACTGAGCCTGACAGCAACATTCTTGCGGCCGATGAAGTGGTTGATGCCATTGCCACGGCGGCCGGTGGCAAAGGATGGTTGTGATTACCTTCGTATGTTGTTATGAGGATTGTTCGGTCTTCTGCACATCTTTGTACCTGTTAAAAAGGTTTCACATGTCGCTTCAAATCCAGGAAACTGAAGAGTTATGCCATTGTCGATTGATCAAAATTTTATTAGACATATTCAATTTTCTCAAAGATGAGCTTTAAAACAGCTTTCCAAACGTGGGTTTCCCACAGGATAGATCAATAGCAGCACTGAAATAGAAATCCTAGAAGTCTTCTAATTCTTTATCTGACATTAATAGTCAATAAAAGCCGCATGGTGTCTGTTCCTTTTGCAAAATGTCAACTGGATATGTACTGACGAACAACTAAAAGCGGATAAAGCAGTTGACGACTTTTTGGTCTTAACTGAAAACGACAATAAGTAGTTTAACTTCAAACAGAATATGATAAATCAAAAGAAAAATTACCTGTTTACGAACTGGACAACCAGCAGCCATGGTACACCGATAATAAGCTCGAGGACATGGATTACCCTTTGCCATCTTCTGTCCATACTTTCGCCATTGACATCCATCAGTAATCTATAAAAAATTCCTCAAATTCATAAAATGCGCAAAAAAATTTCAAAGGTATATAAACTTCTTTAATACACAATTCACAGTACCAAAGGAGCCTCTGATCGAGCCCTAATCGATACACGTGCTTTCCTTATGGTGGCTTCTGTTTGATCAATGCTTTTGGAGGAATTGAATCTTGTAATCTTACTAGGCCCCCAACTTTGTGATCCTTGATCTGGGCTGTCCCCTCTCTGATCGATTCCTCTATCCAGCCCCTTCCTATCTTCATCAAGTACCATCAGTTCTTTGTTATTTTTCCCATTCTTTGCATTATTTCCGGGGGATCTTGACCGATCGCACCTTCTTCTTACAGACGAAGAAAGGGAAAGCTCGTCAGCATTACCACCAGCAGCAGCTAGACCAAGATCCACGATTTGTCTAGGTACTACTCCATTTCCACTACGTGTTTTCTCTTGGCCATGTTCTTCATTAGTTTCAGAAGTCTTTTGGCCCTGCATAAGCGTCACTAAGTGCATCTGTAACGTGTTGTAGTTGCTAGTAACCTGATTTGCCATGTCTCGTAATCGTAAATTCTCCATCTTTATCCTTTCTAACTCGGCGCGTAGAACTGCCAGCTGCCCAAAATAGTAAGTAGCTAAGTAACGTGTATCAACATGAAATGGAAATCGATGGATTCATGAATTCCATCTTTTTCTGATGAGTACCTGACTCTTAGCTCTTTTATCTTCCATGTTTGAAGACATCCCATCCTCCACCACAGATTGGTCAGTGCTAGTATTGGTAGTGAGAAGATTCAAGCCAGTCTATAGACAGAACTAAAAAGTAATCAATAAGAATAAAAACGACGAAAGAAATTGAAGAATTGCATAACCAAAACATTAACCAAGTGGCAAATTAATTGTTGAAGACTTACGTTAACGATTAACTCCAAACCACGACTATTGTCGTCCTCCAAATCATCGGTTTGGTCCTTGGTGGGCTTAAGTATATCAACATGCATTTTGTTGTCAGCGAAGAAGTCCATGGTCTCACGGATGACCGCCCGTTTGTTATCATCAGAGGAAAGAGGATCAAGAGGAGAATGATCATGGTCGAGATGGTCATGAGAAGAGTGAAGGTTGACTGGGAATTGGATGGTTGTGGTAGGAGGAGAAGACCTAGTAGGAGTAGAATCCATCATAGCAGCAGTGCAAGTGGTTTTTGTAGTAGAACTAAATAGCTTCTTGTTGTTACACTTGGTTTCTGGTTCTTCAGGGAAAGAATTAAGACGGTTGGTTTGAGTAGAATTAAAAATCCGTCACTACCACCAGTACTGAAGATTGGATCTAAATCAATGGAAAGTCCACTTCTTCCCTTGGCCATAAATCAAGAGTAAAACCTTAGAGGGAGAAAGACAGAAGAGAGGGAGGGTGTGTCAAGTCTCTAAACGGTGCAATGGACTCGGCAATAAAAGAGGGGGTTGAGACTTTAGAAGAAGACCAAGGTGAATAGTAGTGTGTGTTAAATTTTGAGTTTAGATTTAGATTTGGATTTTGGGGAGAAAGTGAAGGGATGTGGAAGATATGCTTGGATGATGAGATTTGCTCTGTAAGAAAAATTTTGGATTTTCCTCTTTTATTACTTTGTCAAACTTCACTTCTCTTTTCCTTCCATTCTACATCTTGGTCACTTTTGGTCCATGAAAGTATCAATTAAACTTTGTTTAATACATCACCCTATACTAAGAAAATGAAATGAACTATATAATATGTTTTATCTTAAGATTTTGAAATGGGAGATACACTTTCCAACCCACCGTAAGATTGATTGTACGTGTAGATCATCCTTACAATTAGTGATGAAGTGAGTCATGAATACTTATTGATTACAAGCAAGTTTGCTTCACTTTCTTCGTTGAATGTTGGACAACAATGAAGGACGGGATGAGAAGAAACCAGAAAGCGACTTTTTCAACGTAGGATTGGATCAGAAGCTGATGAGATGAGGTGAACTAATCAGGCGGACAGATCAGAATGAAAGAAAGCAAAAAGTGGGCCCAAAAGCAATGGAAAGTGGTTAGATAGTGGAATGAAATGTCAAAATAAAAAGAAAAGGGCAAAAGAGGAAAACTGGCAGACAGACTCAAGTGTTGCTTTTAGTCAACACTTTATTTTCGAAGGATGATCACAATAGAGTGTCAATCAGTGACTAGGCTTTATGGGTCCCACTTTGACTTTGAACACGTAAGAGTAATCGGTTGGAACCATCTCCAACGGGGTTGATTGACCCCGTCAGCTCTTGTAGACCGAATCCCTTGCCTTCTTGTTCTCCACTCCCTCGTATATTGGTTCATTTCCTGTCTCCGTTCTTATGATATCCTCTTATGCCTTAACTTGCCTTATATTACGGTTTCCGTTTCCTGACTTACGGTGCGAACTTCCATTTTCTGAAAACAAAAAAGATAAAGAGTAATTCTTCAATGAACTCGTCGTCCCAAGAAGAAAAAGCGTGAACTTACCTAATCACATTCTATATAGGTAAACATGAATTTGTGACTCACAACTCACAAGACCCATTTATTGAAAAGTTAAGACCTTATTTAAAAATATAGAAATAATGAACTTGCTCGTTCACGACGAGTGATGTAATTAGTATTTCATTGGATGATTTCTATGATGGTGTTAAAATTATAACGATGTTGATTTATGTCTTAAAGCTACTCCGTTGGTTGAAGTTTAATAATATAATTATTTAAAGGTATCTTGTATCTTATAAATTTCTCTCTCTAAACCACTCTTTTAGTAATACCATGGTTTGGGTGGTTAGATCTATAGATATTTTTTTAGGCAATTAAAGTTGGATTTAAAAAGTTTAATTTATCTAATCCTAAATATGATTTAAGTTATGTTTGATCGGACGTAAAATTTTTAATGAAATGGAATATAATATAAGGTAATGAAATAGTTTATAATAGATTAGAATATAAATGGATGTAATATTAGAAAATTTTTATTTAGGAGAGATAAATGACTCATAAAGTAATAGAGTGAAATGTTGTTTAATTGAAGGGTTTATAATATAATATAGTGTAAAGTTATTTATCATTTTATATTTCATCTTAAACCCCCCAAATTGAAAGATTTTTTTAATTTTTATTATTTCAAATGGAACGAGATGTAATATGAAACCCTCATTTTCCATTACTATATTTTAAACTCTCATCTCAAACGATGAAGTAGTATTGCATTCTATTCCATTAATAAACTTTTAACCAAACATACCCTTAGGGTTAGAATTTATATTTATTGTCAACATATTTAAGAACTTAATAGGTCATATACAAAAAAGAGTTGAAAAGAGAAAAAGAATTTTAAAAAGTGAGACTTGATTGTAAAATTTGATGAACTTTATATTTAAATTTGAGATATGTAATAAATAAGGATCAATATGAGATATCGAATCTTATTTAGGTCCAATTGGTAGTTGATTATAATTAATTTTCATTTTCATTAAAGATCATTAAAAATAATTTTTATTTCAATTAAATTACTAAAAGTCTAAGTCTTATTATAAATAGATTTAGGCTTTAAAGGTGATAACACTTCTTATCTAATCCTCTCTACAACAATTATAGATTTACCATTAGATTTTTAATGCGTATGCAGCTATGACAATTGAGATGAGTCAATTCACTACAAGAAAAGGAGGCCTTTTGCATCGTTTTTTAAACGTCGGTAAAGGAAAATTGCCGTCGTAGAACACTATCTTCGACGTCTATTCAGACGTCGCAAACAACGTCGTGGAAGGTAGGGTAAGTATTGGTAATCTACGACGTCTGTTGTAACACGTCGTTGAAGGGGCAGATATTCTTCGACGTTTACAAAGACGTCTCGAAAAGTTTACACAGTTTGCGATGTCTGGAGTAGACGTCACAGATTGAAACTAGTATTTTACGACGTGCATGAAGACGTCGATAAAGGATTGTTATGCCGACGTTTAGAAGACGTCGTGAAAATTCCCTTTC
>JANJEY010000009.1:6744127-6757985 GCA_024703695.1 Erythroxylum cataractarum
TTTAGAATACTTACGTCTAACTTATCAAATGCAATGTCCAATTCCTCATTAGTAATTTTTGAAAATTTTGTTCTCATAGGTAAGAAATTTCGGGATACCAGACCAATCTCATTAGATAATTTGGCAGACTGTACGGAGTTGGTTGGTCGTCCTTCAGTAGGGGAGATCTCTATCTCCAATTTTTTACCAATTGCCTTATTAATCTTTGCTAATCCGTGTCCTTTTGTAAGACCCCTTGTTTTCTTTGCATTAGTCGTGGATCCTAAAATAGGAAAGGAATAATGTATAATTAACATATAACAATGTTAATAACTAAAATTAATGTTAATAATTAATATTAAGATCATACCTGCAGTGCTTGTAGAAGAGGAGCCAACAGTAGAAGGATTTCTGTAAGGTACTGGAGTCAGATGATTAGAAGCTGGACGCATCTCTTGAGTAGCTTGAGGCATCTCTTCAGAAGTTGACGGAGAACTCATATTGCGTCGCATATTCATAATTTGTTCATACTTATCTCTCGGACGAATACTAGGCATAGATGTTCCTTCTCTTGGTGTTGTAGTAGGTTCGGAAAGTGAATGGGTTTGAGCTTCTGCCTGTGTAGGTGCAAGTGGAGGTGCAGGTGCAGGTGCAGGTGCCTTATTATGTGGTTCTGTACGATCGCATAGATCACTAGCTGCACTTCCAATTAGCTGACGATACCGCGACTGCAGCTGTGTAGGAACTAAGCTACTTGGTGTAGCCTTTTTCTTCTTCTTGGGTAGACCAGGTCCCATGGGATTCACCTGCATTCACATTAACGTTAGTGCATAAAACCCGTTTTATGCATTCGTCATTCCCATTTGCTCTTCACCATATTAATTATGTAGCCCACAAACAAATCTGTAAAGAAGTTATAACAATGCTGGCTGAGTTTTCAGGTATAGGGCTGCAGCTATATGGTACTCATCTAAGCAAAATTATATGCCACTGGCTGAGTTTTATGCATCAAAAGTTGACTGGTAAATCAGTGTAGATGGATGGATGGTACATCTAACAATAGGATCCATAATGCTTGCATAATTGATGAAATGATCAGAAACAATCTGTAAAGAGTTAGTTTTCTGTACAGCCAGCAGAAAATGATCGATGCCATGTGATGTAATGCCTATGACATGAATTTATGCCTATGAGATGAACTATGAGATGAATTTATGCCTTACTTGATGATGAGGCAATGTCTAACATTGCTAGTAATCTAGATTCTCCTAACTTTTGTGTATTGTGTAAAGCAACTTCAGAAAAGCTATAGCAACTTCATAAGTGCTGAAACAAACTAGATTTTGCATCAGCTTTAATGTATAAATCGTGGTTTTTGTCATACACAGAAAGTAATTCAAATACCCAGCCAATGCAGAATATTGAATAAGAAAATTGTTAACAACAAATGCTTCACAGCAGTCAACCACACAAAACATTTAATATTGAAAGTGTTAATTGACATAAGACTCAGATGGAGTATTATGTCAATTACTATAAAGCACAAATTATGATTTACACTTTATTATATTTTATATGCTGTTCATATTATAGAAAATTTGTATTTATTCCGTTGCATATAAGATCATATTCTTCTTCGATTTAACAATACACATGATATCAATTGCAATATGTTTTTATAGTATAATATGCTAATAATACTCCATCTGAGTCTTATGTCAATTAACACTTTCATAAATTACCTAAAACTCAATGTTGAGAATATTGATTAGGTTTATGGAACTTAGAACTTAGAACTTAATATGAAATTACCTATGAATGGAAATCAAATTGTCAATGCCTATTTCTAGGTATTTATAAACTTATCAGTTAGCAAAAAAAATTATAAAAATTAAATTAGTCACATATGTTTTCAATAGATGGTCAAATAGACCAATTTGTCCTTTAATTCCTATTTTAAGCAATTCTCAGTGTCTCCTCCTAGGATTGACTATAGTTGAGATTCTAGTTATACTAGTTGAGACATAAGCCCTTTTTCTCTTCAAGGGCTTCAACTCTCAAGGCCAGCCCTTTAGGAATGTAAACTGACCAATCTTGTCCTGAATAATTTCGACCTTAAACAGGATCTACAGTCTAAGGCTTTTTCATACACAGGATACTTAAAAAGAGGCAAATGTAGAGTATACTTGTCTTTCTGTATGATTAGATCCACATTATTCATAAATTAAGCTTTTAGGAGGGAGAAAACTTAGCAGAAATCGATAAAATAGAAATACACTTCATATTATTAATGGTGCAAATACGGTGTGATTATAAAGGAAGAGAAACTTTGCTTTTATAGGCCAAGCAAAGAAGAACAAAATAAATAACTTTTAAATAACAACCTTACATAGTACAATAATGGAAAGTCAAGTACAAAAGAGCATAGAAAAAGTAAAAATTATTGGAAAGTACTAGGTCTCAATAATACTGCTAAAAGATAAGATAGAATCTCTTAACATGATGGTTCAAATAAGGATCAAGGTCCACTGTCATCATTAAATACAGACATATCATCATCCAAATTTTCCATTTCTTTAATGAAATAGGTTATTTATGTATCATTCCAAATTAGAGGTGATGTTTCTTAACTTATTGGAAAAAGGCTAGAAGTATGGGCTCTTATTTGGTCTTTTGGGTAGTGAAGCTTTGTCCAACTTCAAAAGTCTTCTTAGACTCAATACTAGGTGGACATGGTAGCTTTCCCGCCTTGACGTTAAAAGCCACATTATTTACTTTTTGCACTTACAATCATGACCATATTATTAAATTTTAGTTTTAACAATATGATGTAATATTCATTTAGATTTTTTTACTATATTTTAATTATATTGCGATAAATATAATTATATATGGTAATTAATATAATGTTATATGAATGAATAGATAATAATTGTAAATAGTATAATGATTTATGAAGCTCTCTTGATTTTTGTGTTAGCATCGTGTTTTTGAAGAAACGTCGTCTTCTCTATAGTCTTCATGTTTTGCAATTGTCACCATCAAAAAAGCATCGTGTCCTATGTTAGTATTGTTCTTTTTTATTTTCAAGAACCCTCCTTTTATTATGCCTTTTTTCCACTACGTTTCAAATTTTATGTGGGTTTTGTGTTCTTTTTATGTTGTATAAGGTTTTTGTTTGTGTTTGGAAAATGGTAAATTGTGTTTTTATGTTGGTTGTATATGAGTTGACATTTTTTTCCCCACATTTGATGCTTTTATGAGGAAAGCCTGCCAACTATTTGATGATTTAACTTCCGAAATGGATGTTATATACTTCATTCTATTTCAACATTTAGCCAGTTCTCTTCTTCCATCTTCCTCCTCCTCCTCCTCTCTCTCTCACTCTCTCTCTCTTAACTTTCTCTAGGTTTCTTCTTCTTTTATTATCTTTTCCACAAGTTTGCTATTACGTGTGTAACTTAAGCTTTTGTATTACATGTTCAACCTACAAAAGCTTTTCCTGAGTATTCATCGATTGGATTAAATGTATCTTCAAGAAGAGAATTGGTTTAAATCTAGCATTGAACTTGATTAATAAACAAGAAGTTACAGAGGAGAATGTTTGTTTTGATGTCGATAAAAAGGAATGAGGTTTGTTTTAATGTCAATAAAAAGGAATGATCTTTTCTATTTGTTGTTAGGATTTGTATGGTAAAGTTCCATTCAATTTTGGATTATTTCATTCTCCCATACGAATTTATGGGATTTGATTACCAAAAAAATTAATTAAAATATTGAATTTTATGCTAAAATGACTTTTCATAAAAAAAACTCTTAACATTAATTCATCATGGAATGCTGACGTGGCAACTAGTTTCTGATGGTAGGAGTGAGCTTTGCTGAAAGGAATGTCCCAAAATTCTCCCTTATAAAGAACAAATCGATAAACAACTAACCTCCTTGTCGAAGTCTAATAACTACTTGCCTTTAATGGCCAATCTTCTTCTTTAAATTTCTTAGTATCATTTGAATGACCTCTCTTCCTTAATTATCTATATCTAATTTTTTGTTAGGAAGCTATCAAATGAATGTTTGATTGTATATATGATGTTTTGTGTAAGGCGTCCTCAAATATTCAGAAGAACATACGTGAAAATGGAGGCATTGGCAATGTACTAATGGTTAGTACAAGATAAGGAAATCAGTTGTTTTGGAACATTTGTTGATTTCAATTACTATGTCTGTTCAGTCAGGTATGTATGTGCTCGAATTTGGGTTTGTTATATCGTTTGGCTTAATTAACTATTTAACTTCTATACTAAGTATTTCTTAAATGAAACACATCATACAAGTAGTTCATCTAATTCAGTGACCCATACTACATCTAAGGATTCGTTTATTGTATCTTCTACTAGTTTATTTAAATCCAATAATTTGTTAAAAGAGGGTGTTAATAACCAAACACCTAAGAGAAGACCTTTGATTGTTTCAATTGATGCCTTCAAACGTGCAAGGAACCTTCTTGGGAATCTAGATATAGGGAACTGCTTTACCACTCCTATCAAGTCTCGTGTCGCTTGGAATTAAAAAAATAATTATTTCTTTTCCTTTTTGATGAAATAAACACAAAACTTTATCTATTTAAAGTGTACGTGTAAGAATTGTTAAACATCTAATTAAAATCTTGTATTACTTACCATATATTGTTATATTATATTGCTTACCATATTTCAATATTTATATGTATTTTTTTTTGTTAATAAATATTAATGATTAAGAATAGGAGTGAATTTAAATTTATTATATTTTGATCTTATTAATATTAAAATTTTAGGTGTGTTTATATTTTTATATCCAGATAATACTTATTTTTCAAAGTTTAAGTTACCTATTATTTGTTTTTCAACAATATCTTTAAAACTTTAAAAACATTTTACAATTTTTAGATGCTCTATTATATTTTCTTGAAATATTTTATGATCAGAGGTGTAGTACTACATGCAATAAGCATCATTAAAGAATCATTTGTCTATAAATTTATACATTTAAGCAAATTGAAATGGTTTTGAATGCGTTAGCTATTTAAACAAATTTATAAAGAAGGAAAACGAAGAAAATAAAAAAAATCATATAAATGTCAATTATAATTAACCTTAGGATTATTAAGCACACTTACCATTAAAAAACTATGCTTTTAACATTATTATTTTTAAGAATACGATAAAAAAAAATTCATCAAAATTTTCCTAAGAAATACATAAGATATAAAATCTTTAATATAAACTTTTGGTTAGATTTTTTAAATTTCATTACCAAAAGTTAAACTTTTTGTGACAACTATGAGGATCATCGCCAAAAGCTCAATATTTCGTGAAAAATTTTTTAAATCATTGCAAAAAGTTACATAATTGATGATGGTTCACATAAATCATTGCTAAATACCTAAATTTTGTGACAATAATGAAAAACGTGACAAAAATCATCACTTTTGATGATGAATTTTGGAATTGTCGCCAAAAGATGACTTTTAGCTATGATTTTCAAACCATCGTAAAAAAAAAGTGGCCAAAAGTCAATTTTGTTGTAGCAAATGATGATTAAATTAATCTAAATACTAATAAAGATCACACATTATATCTTTGTAGTTTTTGGTCAGATAATGGAGGTCCTCCAGATCTAAAAATCATTAATGGTGTAAACATTACGATTTTCAGTTATGCTATAAAGACAGAGGGTGATGAAGATAGAATAAGATTTTTGTTCATCTAAGGGAATACTTTATAATTGGTATCTGTTGAGTATCTAACCTAATTAAATACACCATTTGGGTAATATCTGGATCAACTCTAACAATGTCCACAACAAATAACTAACATTAGAAAGATTAGCTAAATGTTGGTAAACATGTGAAGGAGATAAAGTAATAGGACATGTATAGAGGGTAGATAAAGCCCAAAAATGCCATATATTAGGTTTAGTAAAGGAGTCATATATATGGTGCAAAGTCTAATATGGTGTCAATGTTGAACCTCAAACTTTTCTAAGAAGATTAGAACTGGTAAATGAGAAATTTTGTTGATTAGTCATGAGTAAAGAACAAACGATGAAAATTCTTGAATTGGAAATGATAGATGAGATTAAGGTAGTAAATGAGAAGTGAGGATAGATTCATTTTTTTTCTTTGGTGCATTTGGTAGATGAGAGGTTATGAAAAGGGAAAAAAATAAGGTGAAAGTTAGAAGTAAAATGAAAGCAAAAATGAAGTGGAATATGTGTAGTAAGTTGATAAAAGATATGTATATATGTGTATGTTCTATTATTAGTTTTTATGATTAATCATTGATTATAATTTCTTTATGGATGATATTTAGTTGAGAATGAGGAGTAAATGAAGTAGGAAAGGTGATCTTGATATGAGTTATGTTAAGAAAAGATTTGAAGATAAAAATGGGTAGTTAATCTGAAAAATGTTCACTGAATTTGTTTAAGTCTTTTAGCCATAACTTTTTCTCTAGTTATCCAAACGAGATAACTATTAATTTGCATTAAACCAGAGACATATAGCTACATTTCTTATGAAGACATCAAATTTAAATTTTTTCTTTAAAAATCTCAAAATTTGTCATGAAGTTGAGAACTGGGTGCAGTACATTGGTGGCTGAATGTAAAATTCGTGTTCTAAATTTGAGGGAAATTATGGATTGATCTAGGCTGAATTAAAGAAAGATGTCTTCTAGAAAGTTTTAGATCTCTCTTTTTAGCTTTCCAACAATATATAGTATGCAATTTTTTGACTTTTGGGTTGAAAATTATAGTTTTTATTAGGGGAGATGCTCAGGAGTATAGAATGTATCGTCTGTGATGACTCATATAGTCTATGATGACATCATATTGTTTGTAAAAAATTTATCATCTATGATAACTTCTTATCATCTATGATGACGTCATATCATATATAGTTGACTTTCTGCTTCTTCTGTTGTTGACCGAAACTTCTCTTTCTATGTACTATCGTTTGCTCTATTTTTGACCATTCATAAGATAGAACTTGTCTTTATAGTCTTCACAAAAGTTGTAGATCTTGAAGTCCTCTTTTGAACCATCTAAAAAATGCCCTAATTCAATATCTATAGGGAAAGTTATGGTAATTTTCTCCATTCTTCTGCTTTTTCCAATTCGTCTGATTTTTTCATTTGGTTTCATCTGTACCTATCGTCTGGTCCATTTTTTAATATTCAGACGATAGAATTTGTCTTCGAGGTCTTTATGAAAGTTATACATCTTGAAGCCCTCTTTGAAACCATCTAAATAATGCCTCAATCTAATAACTATAGGAAAACTTATAACAATTTTCCAATTCATCTACTTTTTCCCATTCGTCTTCTTTTTCATTTGGTTTCGTCTAATCCTATTTTCTGGTCCATTTTTTACTTTTCAGATCATGAAATCTAACCTCAAGCTCTCTTGAAAGTTGTAGATCTTGAAATCTTCTTTCAAATCATCCTAATATTATCTTAATCTGACATCGTTAGAGAGATTTATGCCATTTGTCCTGAGACAGGTTCTATATGATTAGGGGAAAAATCATGATTGATTCTTTCGGTCATAAATTTGTTCTCCGTTCTCCAAATGAAGTGATTTTTAAACTAATATTTTCTTAACTCATTTTTCTGTCCCTACATATATTTTTATAGTATTTGATATTGATTTGAAAAAGATGGATTGAATCAAGTTTAGGGTATTGGTTGAAAGGATATGAATTGGATGTTTACTGGACATAGTTCAGTATTTAGGATATATCTGGATCTACAAGATTCCAAATGAGATAGTTATTGTTTCAAAATAGACTAAAGACATAAAGATACAAATGACAAGAGAAATCGAAATCTAATTCAATTTCTAGGACTTTCAAATTCTGGATGGAAGTTAAGTATAATGTATTGTTTTAATATAAGAACATTCCGAAAATGATTGGGGCAATACTTTTAAAGTTCTGAACTAAATGGATTTATTTTGGTGTCATTAAAAACTTAAGACAATGGGGAACATTTTTCTAGAATAAAGTGTTATGTCAGAATGTTCAAGGGTACATTTGGCAAGACACTTAAGCGTAAAAAACATAAGGCATAAATGGAAGGGCAAATGGGACATTTCTTGATCATTAAAGGCATAATTAGAAGAAGAAGTATTGTTGTACTTTTAAATGAAGAAGAAAAACGTGAATTGGGGGATAGAAGGAAAGGATAATGAAAATGAGAAAGAAAGAGAAAGAGAGTTTGGTGGTTTGAGAGAAAAGAAGAGAGTTGATATAGGGTTTAATTATTCTTAGTCTTCAAGAAAGATTTTAAAGATGTTCAAGAAACGAAAAAGGAAGAGGAAGAGAAGAGATTCCTATTAAGCTAAAGATCCCTTCATTTGGGAATGAAGGTAAGATCATTTTGAAACTTTTGGATTTTTGAAAGGATTTTAGTTCATGGAGTTTAGAAAATGCTTGGGTTTAAGGATTCTAGAATCAATTTTAGTGATTTTGCATTGTGGGATTTTCTATTAGATTCCTATTGAATGAGACTTGGTTTATTATAGGGAACCAAGAGAATCCTACCCAAGGGCAAGGGGAAAGACAACCTTGACTTGGATTGTTGCAAAAAAATTAGGAGGGGAATGTATTTATAGTTTTGTGTGATTGGGTAAATTCTTGCCTATGTATGTGTTTGTGTCGAATGCATAAAATTTTTCATTGATGTTATAGGGATTTGATAATGCATGATGATTTTGATTATGCTATACCATGAAAAAGATTATAACATTTTGTATAAATGAAAAGAAGAAAAAGCTCAAAAGTATGAACATTTGATAAAATGATTTTGGGCATGATTATATGCTTTTGTTTGGGCAAGAGAGGAATCTTTTTCGTTAGTAATGTGCACGTTGACCCATAGCCTTCTCCCAGTTGCCTGCTTGAGGCCACGAGATCCTGAAAATTCGGACTCATTTTGTTCACGGAGTAAACCTCAATTTCTTTGTTTCATTTCACAGAAATCTCGAGTCATTTGTTTGTGCATTGCATTTTAAATTTTCAAGTATGTGCATAGTTTAGTGTTATGTTTAATGGTTGAAGTTTATGCTATGTGTTATAATTTTGAGTTAAATTTGATGAATGTTTAAATTGCTAGATATACAAGTGCATATGCTTGACTTTGGTCAATTGCCAATAGCTATAAATATGTTAGTTACTGAGCTGTGTAGCTCACGCCATTACCCTCCACTCCGCAGGTGAAGAAAAAGCAGAACAACATTGATCCTTGCAAAGTTTGGCAAACACGAAGAATAAAGACTTTTGTAATTAAGTTAGTTCAAAAAATTTTGGTATTTAGAATCATATTAAGCATAAGCATTCAATTGTATCATGAGCATTTTGTATTTTGTATAAGCCAAAGGGATGTTTTTTTTTAAATGTAAAGATATTATGAAAACAAACATTGTGTTCTGTAATGGGCCCAAGTGATTACTAAAACTCTGATATGCTCAATAATATTTGCATCTTTGCAACAAAATTTGTTTAAATAAATCAGGCCGATCTAAGTATCGATTTTTTGTATATGCGTTAATTGTTTAAGAAAATTTTCGAATGCTAGTGTTGCACCCCACACCTGGGCTAGCATTTCCCACCAAGCGTGTGTTTGCGGGTTATACCGCGGCATCCAACACAAATCAGTATTGTCCTCTTTGGTGGGAATCGAGCACCCAACCTCAAGGTTTTGTTGCTTTTACAAGCACGCCTCTTACCATTGAGTCACTTGGTATTTTTTTTTTTCATAGAAACAAGTAGCTAAAGCAATAAGGTAGGCATTTAATTAAAATATATATGTTTGTTAATTTTAAATAAATTACTATTCCGCTGACCTTCTGGTTATGAATGAAGTTAGTAGCTAGTTAAGAACATAATGCAGCTGAGTAATTGGATCGACACGCATCACAAATGTATGCCTCCGTGTCAAAAAACTATAATGACATTTCAACCAAACAACTTTAAAAAAATGACTTAGTCGAGTAACCAGATCAACATTCATCGCCAATGTTTGCCTCCGAGTAAAAGACTAAGTCCTTGTTTAAATAAATTTTAAAAAAATATTTTCTAATAAAAACCTACAGAACTAATAATAGCTTGACTTTTCATGAAAACATAATTAGGAGTAGTTACAAAATTGAATGACCAAAGAATTATTAATGTATGTGTGCAATTAAGAAGGTTAAACAAATTAACACTTTCATCTGGATTAATATGTATATTTAGTTCAAAGCCCCTAGATGCAAATTTTACATGTTAATGATTTGATATAACTTCAGTGATAGTGTTTAAAATTAAATTTATTTCATGAAGTTGAAACCATTGTCTCATTACTGCATTGTGTGTTTGTTGTTTTGTGTAATTGAGGACAAAAAAACATTTAAGTATAGGGATGTTGATAAGTGTGAATTGCATCATATTTTAGGGCTTAGTTTGATATGTATTTAATTGCTAATTCAATAGTTTAGTATGTGTTTAGGTTAAAATTGTGATAGTTTATTAATTATTTATGTTTTAAGTGTTTTATGGTTAGTACAAGTCTTTCAGCTTAATTATTATATTTTTGAGGTATCTTGATGTGTTTGTTAGTGTTTCAGACCTTTTGGATCTTGAAAAAAGCCTTAGGGTTGCTCAGAACATAAACCGTATTTAAGGAATAAGATAAAGAAGAAAAGGGAACTTTTGCATAAGCCACTTTCAAAGAAACCCTAGAGAGAATTATCGAGAGATAGAGAAAGAGAAGAAGGAAGATAGAAGAGAAGAAGATGACTCAACGAACTTCCCGGATCAGGCGTTTCCTAACATCGAGTTTCCTGACATCGCTGCATCCCATTGTTAGTCAATTTCGTATGTCTTTTCATTTTCAATTTCATTATTTTATAGAATTGGAATAATAGTTGATGATAGGATTTTTGGATGCTAATGATGTTCTAAACTCACTTTTGAGGTTTTATCTTTGATTTAATAAAATTTGATTGTTTATAGTTTACTAGATTTATTGTGATTTAATTTCAACAATTGCATAATTCGATGATAAACTGAGAGGGTGAATCTAGTGAAAATAATTAAATTGGGCTAATGAGAGTTAGGCGATTTAATAGAATAAGAATGAAATCAAATCGGTAAATTGTGTCAAGAGAAACCTTGCATGGGTTTCTCATAGTTTATTAGACAACTTCAGATCTAATTAGGATTTTGGATAAGTTGTTAATTGAAAAATTGCAACTTTCATAATCTAATTAGGGTTTATAAATTGGGATTAATGGTTAAAACCTGAGAGAGAGTAATCAACCTTAGGATCGTCTAGAACCAATAATCTAGTAATTCATAATTGATTAGGTTAGCATTAAAGACAGGTAATATTTCCTTTCTCTTAATTGGTAGTTCCTTAAGTTGATTCTTGAGTATGTGTTGCAATTGCTACATTGTTAATATTTTTGTGAATGATTATTGAATCGATTTAATTGAATTCTTGTTTTAGCTTCGTTACATTTTGAATTTCTACGGTTTATTTTGGTCTTAGATTTTAGGATTGGATTATCCCTCCTCGTGGGATTAACACCTTAGGTACTATGCAAATAACTCGTGCCCCTGTGGATTATGGAGGTTAATCAATTAAAACTTACACACATTGAAAAGGCCCAATCGTTAATAAAAATCTTTTAGGTAATAAAAAATAATAAAATTTTCTACAACTTTTTACTACCAACAATAATTCTTTTTCATTTATATGATATCATTTTTAAGTATCTGTAAAATTTCCCAATGTGTACCTGTAAAGAGACTCATTTATCTTAATTTAGAGGCCTTATAATCTACCTTCTTAATACTCCACTCCATACATGATGAAAAGTGTCAGTTTTTAGAATTAAATCATCTTCATCCAATGGTAAAGAAAGTTATACAAAATCTTAATTTTCTTTACCTGTTTAATCAAATACAATGAAAATTCAAATCTTCAACTTTTATTCAAATGCATTTGAAAATGTTTTTCTATTTCAGCTAGGTTTTGAATACAATCATAAACATAATTTAATAAACCTAAAAAACTTTGAACTTGTTGTTTATCTTGTAACTTATCAGGGAATTGTGAAATTTTTTTAAGAATAAGAATATGAAGTTGAAGTTTAACTCCCCACCTATCTATTTCTATTCTAAGGAATTATATTGTAGTTTGACATATCTTAGTCTTTTTTCATAAAGAGTCAAAACCATGTTGTTTACATAAATATGCAAATGTATAGAGATGTATGTTATGTTAAGCAATATTATTACTAGCTATTAGAACATCATCCACATGAGAATATATGAAATTATGATATTTAAAGATATATACAATTTTTTCAAATATTTGTAGGGCATTTTTTAAACCAAATGGCATAACTAACCATTTATAATGACCTTGTAGAGTATAGAAAGCTGTATATGGAATGCTTGTTGGCCCCCATATTTTTTTTTTCAAACTCAAAATTCGTATTCACTTTCGATTTCTTAGTAAGATTCACAATTTCTGGATCCTCAATTTGGGCTTCGTAAATCTTTTCATGTGAAACTGATCTTCAATTCCTGAGCAAATAGTACTTTGATTTGCCTAAAATTCAACTCCACATTCTATGCTTCTTTTTGCACTAGATTTGATAACCTCAATATCTGAATTCATGCTTCACTACTATTGGGATTTCTGTTTAATATATCAGATACGACACTAACTTTACTAGAAAATACTCATTTGTACCATCGTAATCTTTCAGTAATTCTATTCATCGTCTCAGTCTCGTGTTCAATTCTCTCAACTCAATAATTACCTCAACTTTTATGATCTATATATTTATATATATCCCAGATGTTCCTATACATATGCTGTCTCCAAGCTTTCAAAACAATCACTACTATAGCAATTCTAAATCATGTATCGAATAATCAACTCATAGGACTTTAGTCATCTCCATACATATGAAATCACTTTATTATACTGCATTGTATTTTATCCAAATCTCTTATACAACATCATGGTAAACTATAAAATCTCCAAATCCAGACGATATAATTAATATCGGTGTTATAACTCCTCAAATTTGTTTTCTTTTACATCCACGATATGTAAGATTAATCTCAACGTTCAAAAATATTCTCTTCACTTTTCAAATACACTCCAAATATCCTCTATAATTATAATCACGAATTGATCAATTTTGCTTGGATCACTTCAATCTTCAATACCATAATACGGTCGGGGCATTTGTTAACTTGAACAAATGTTTCCAAAACTCTATATGCCTATGATTAGTTCTCATAATTCCTTAAATAACTAATTTCCTCATTTCTCACGTTATTTTCAATTTTTCAATTGACTTCCTTTCTCAAATGATTTTCTCAATTCATCTGATTTCCTCTTATTTCACATTGAATTTTTTTATTGTCTGCTCATTCATTCTAATTTCTCCACACATTTCAATTTATTTTCAATCTTAATTTTTTGTATTGGTAACATATTCATCAGATCTTATTTGTGTCTTTGATATTTAATGTCACCTCAAATTTAAGAATCCAATCACATAGTTGGATACTTTACATAAAAAATGCATATAATCCCAGTACATATTCTACATCTTATGCTTGAGTCTTCATCAAGATCAAGACTCCAATATCATTTCTGATTTATCCTTTCATTGATCATTCTTAATATAAACTATCTGATCTGCTTAACCTAATTCCATAAAATTCTTCTTTGAAAGAAGATTTCTTGCTCTTTTCATCTATACTGTTCATGTAATGTTTATCAATCAACTACTATCATTATCATATTATCAGCTATCTTTAATACATCGA
>JANJEY010000009.1:6824332-6834586 GCA_024703695.1 Erythroxylum cataractarum
ACATCCAAGGAAGACCTATAATGCTCCAAAAATGGCGTCTAGGCTTAATTGTGGAGAAAGAAAATTTGAAGAACTTACTTATAAGGGTGAACTTTAACAACGTTCCCCTTGAATAGTGGTCATCTGACAGACTCAGTTACTGATGTTATCTATCGATCATACACGAAAACTACAACAGAAACTACTAAAAATTTAGAAAGAGAAATTTAGAGAGAGAAATTAGATGAGAATAGAAACAAACAGAGTAATTTTTAGAGACTCAACAACATATTGAGATTTTTTCTAATTGTATTCAAAATCAAAGTACACAATGCACACACTCATTTTCTATGGATTTACAGTATTTATAACAGTCAATTTATAACAGTCAATAATCAACTTTTCCTGAGTTTCTTTAACTCAGTTCTTGTACGTTGATTTGCATGGCACTGCATGTGACGACCCTACACTCCACCTGAAATTCTAAGACATACTTCCTACAAACTCCTCCTTGGATCAGAAATTCAGCTTCTAAACTCCTATCATTTTTCCCAACTGTTCGACACGCGAAAAATTAAATCCTTTTGTTAACAGATCAGCGACTTGATCATCCGTATGAATATATTTAAGCTTTAACTCTTCTACTTGTTGTATATCCCTCAGATAGTAATGTCTAAGTTTGAAATGCTTAGTTTTACCATGAAAAACTAAATTCATTGAACTTGATATAGCCGCTTGATTATCAATGTAAATCACCGTAGCTCCTTCCAAATGAACCTGTAAATCTACAAGCAACTTTCTAACCCATATCACTTGTTTTGTTGTTGCTGTAGCCGTTACCAATTCAGCTTCAGCTATTGAGAGTGCCACTAATTCTTGCTTCTTTGATGTCCATGAGAAGCATGTTGAGCTTAATGTTAAGCAGTATTCGGTAGTTCTTTTCATGTCTTCTGATGCTCCACCCCAATCGCTGTCTACATAACACATAAGCTCGCTTTTTTCAGTCTGCTCATATAACAATCCACAATCAACCGTTCCTTTCAAATACCTCAAAATTCTTTTCACCACAATTACATGTTGCTTTCCAGGATCACTGAAGTATCGGGAAAGCACACTAACTGAGTACAAAACATCAGGCCTTGTAATTGTGATGTACATTAAGCAACCCACCATACACCTATAATTTTTTCTATTCACTTCATCGCCTTCTTCTCTCTTTACCAATTTTTCTTTTGGACAAATTGGGGTTGATACCTGCTTATTGGTCCATCTTAAACCTCTTCAACACATCTCGAATATTATTTTTTTGGCTTACAGCTATACACCCTTTACTCTGTAATACCTCCATACCCAAGAAATATTTCGTCACTCCTAGATCAGTCATTTCGAAAGCATTGCAAAATTGATTCTTCAAGGACTCTATCTGTTCTTCTGAACTTCCAATTAACATCAAGTCATCCACGTAAATTGAGATTATCACAACATCCCTTTGTTGTATTCTTACGTACAAAGTCGGCTCACTACAGCTTCGCTTAAACTCAATCTCAAGAAGGAAGGCATCAATCTTAGAGTACCAGCATCGAGGGGCTTACTTCAACCCGTACAGTGCTTTGTTTAATTTATACACACGTTCTTCCCTTCCTTCTATGACAAATCCCTCTGGCTGTTGAACATAAATCTCTTCCTATAAGACACCATTAAGGAAGGCAGATTTCAAGTCCATTTGATGTACCTTCCATCCCTTCTCAGCTACAAGCGCCAACAACAACTTGATTGTCTCAATCCTGGCTACAGATGTGTAGGTCTCTCCGAAATCTATTGCTTCGATTTGAGCATAACCCTTCACAGCAATCCTCGCTTTAATTTTATTGACTGAACCATTTGGATTGAGCTTTGTCTTAAACACCAATTTCAACCCAATAGCTCTCTTGTCTGGAGGTTTTTATACTAAGGTCCGTGTTTCATTCTTGTTTATCATGGACATCTCTTCGTTCATGGCTTCAAGCCATTTTGGATTTTTTAAGGCTTCTTGAACTCTGGAAGGTTCCAATATTGCTTCATTTCTTCTTTCATAAATTTCAGCCAAGCTCCTTGTCCCCCTCACTGGTACATGATCATAGTCATCATCGGATTCTTATGGAATGCGTTCCTTCTCAAAAGTCCTCCCATTCTGGTCATTCTGAAATTTCGGTTGCTCTACCTCTCCCTCATCATCATAAATGTCTGGGTTGTTTGTAATTGTTGGATTATTCGAAGGCATCATTGTTGTTTGTCATCGTACTCCAATTATCTCCTTATCTCTAGGCCAGCTCCAACGCTCATCTTCGAGGAAGTGAACGTTTCTGTTTACTTTAATTTTCTTCTGGTCCGGATAATAGAGCCTGTACCCTTTGCTAACGTCAGAGTAACCCACAAAGATCGCAGCTTCAGCTTTGCTGTCTAGTTTGCTTCTTCTTGCTTAAGGAATGAGGGCACTACATAGAGATCCAAACACTTTCAGATTTCTCATCTTCGGTTTGAAACCATGCCACATCTCATGTGGCGTCTTGTCTTCAAGAGCTCGAGTATATACTTCGTTTAGCAGGAAGCAAGCGGTGGTCGCAACCTCTGCCCAGAATTCCTTCGGAAGATTCTTCTCCTCCATCATACACCTCGTCATCTCCACCATGGTTCTGTTCCTTCTTTCCACTACGCCATTCTGCTGTGGAGTGTAGGGCGTGGTAAGTTGATGCTTGATTCCTGTTATCTTACACATAACACATAATTCATTAGACGTAAATTCTGAGCCGTTTTTTGTTCTTACTGACTTGATACTCATCCCCGATTGTTTTTTTATGAAGGCCTTGAATTCCTTGAACACCTTTGCTACCTCTTCCTTGCTTTTGAGGCAGTATATCCATGAATATCTAGTATAATAGTCTATTATCAACAGGAAGTATCTGCTTCCATTTAATGAGGCAACTGGCATGGGTCCACATACATCCATGTGCAATAGCTAAAGTCTCTCCTCAACCCTCCATTTTGCCTTCTGGAATGGTGTTCGTGCTTGCTTCCCCATCATGCATACTTTACATGCAACGTGGTCATATGGAATTGATGGTAAGCCTTCGGCCATGTTTTTCTTCCTCATTGCATCCAATCCCTTCAAGTGATAGTGCCCAAGCCTTCGATGCCACAGATCTGGTTCGGTTAAGTCTCCCACAAGCACTTCTTGTTGCAGCTCTCCAGGCTTCATTGACAAGCTTTTGTTCTTCATTCGAGTGCATAGAATCTCGTGGCCAATATTATCAAAGACCTTAGAAGAATTTGATTCAAAATGCACAGACATACCTCTCTCAATCAATTGGGCTACACTCAAGAGATTATGTCGTATCTTTGGTAAATAAAGAACATCCAAGATGATCTTCACTCCTTTCCTAGTCACTATCTCCACTTCTCCTTTCCCTTCTACTCGGATGCAGTCTCCATTTCCAGGCTTCACATTTGCCTTCACCTATTTATCTAAGGACTTGAATAAATTTAGATCTGGAGACATGTGGCTAGTGCATCCACTATCAATCAACCAATCGGATGGGTAATTCTTAACACGTTCGCTAGTAACTACAAACAGTTGCTCTTCTTCTTCTTCAGTCACTTGTGTGTTGGCTGCTACTTGTGTAGATTGTTTCTTACAGATGTTTTCCATGTGCCCTTTCTGATGACACTTTCTGCATTCTATGTCTGGCCTTTTCCAACACCTAAAAGCTAAATGATTGGACTTACCACAATGTGGGCAGGGATTGTAGTTGTTCGATTTAGCTCCTCCTGCGTTCTTGCTTCCATCTTTCTGGCGTGTTTGAGAGCCTTTGGAGCTTGACCCTCCTTTCATCTTTTTTTCTTCTTAAATTTTTCTGGAGTCTCTGTTCTGGCAAAGACTCGATAAGCACCTTCAGTTACTTCATTCATTCTCATGAAAGATCTCCGCTCTTGAGCTTGCAAGACACTCACGATTTCCACAAGCTTTATTTGCCTAATATCTTTGGAGTTCTCAAGAGAGACGATTGTTGCTTCGTACTTCTCAAGGACCGACACAAGTAGCTTCTGTACCAATCTTTGATCTTTGAATTCAGCTCCTAAGAGTCTGATTTGATCAGCAAGCTGAATTAATCTTTCACAATAATTATAGAACATCTCATCTTCTTTCATTTGAATTCTATCGATTTCCCTTAATAGATTCAATACTTCCATATTTTTTAACCTTATCGTCACCCTCGTATTCTTGATTCAAGAAATCCTAAATTTATTTCGCAGAAGCAAGACCCATAATTCAAGTGAAGATTGAGGGTGACATTGACTGGTATAGGCAAGATTTGGTTCGAGCTTTCTTTGCCACCCTCTCCCTCAACCATCGTAGCTGAACAATTTGAGCATCTTCAGTTGGAATATCGACCGTATAGTCTTCATTGATTGGTTCCCACAAATCCTGTCCTTGCAGGTATGCCTCCATCTTGATCGCCCAGATTTGATATCCTTCACCATTGAATATCACAGGTTACAGATTCTGCGTTGAGCTCTCAACCATCTCTGAGTGTTCTTCACTCGCAGTTGTGTCTTTTTCATAAAAGAGATCCTCCGAGCCAAGTTCTTCACCTACACCTTCACAGATCCCTTAAAAATCTAGCTATGATACCATTTTAATTTTATTTATCGATCATACACGAAAACTACAACAGAAACTACTAGAAATTTAGAGAGAGAAGTTTAGAGAGAGAAATCAGATGAGAACAGGGGTAAACAGAGCAATTTTTAAAGACTCAACAACACATTAAGATTTCTTCTAATTGTATTCAGAATCAAAGTACACAATGCACACACTCATTTTCTATGGATTTACAGTATTTATAACACTCAATTTACAACTGTCAATAACTAACTTTTCTGGAGTTTCTTAACTCGGTTCTTGTACGTTGATTTGCATGGCGTTGCATGTGATGACCCTACACTCCACCTGAAATTCTGAGACATACTTCCTATAGTTACCAAACAAGTTCACCAGGAAGACCTTTGTGCATGAATGAATAAATCACTAATCTTAAAAGAATAGCGTACGAAAGGATCTATATCAAAATAGAGATGAACAAGGCTCTCCATGATAGTCTGAGTATAAAGAAGTTGCGTGATGAAGTGAAACTCATAGAGGACTTCATTTTCGTAAGTTAGCAATGGAGACCTAAAGGGAAGGAGCAAGCCAAAACTTGCTACGTACTGGGAGGAATAGTCTAGGAATAAACGTAGTGAAGAGCAAATGAATATGGAAACACCTCAGTGAGTAACCACTTCTATGTGAACCTGAATATTTGAGCTCAACAAAGGTCAACCACATCTAAGGCATGAAAACAATGTTAGAAGATATGTTTGGAAAGGAGAAAATACAACTAGACTCAAAGTTAATGTGCTCACTCTTAAAGGCAGATAGTAAATCAAAAGTAGAGAATTCCACTAATGTACGCATATCAACTCCAAGTGTTTCAACAACGCCTGTGAACATTGGAGCCACAAAAGCTAACAAGACAAAACCTGGGCACATGATTCGATCTATTAAGATCTACATTCACAGTAACTAGAACTTTTGTCTTTTCTTTTATTTCTGGCTGATATTTTTCTGTTTACATCATACATAAATATAGGAACCACACTAGCTATTTTAGGAAGTAGACTAATATAAGAGGGACTTGATTTGATACGAAATCCTTAATAATCCTCATATAAATCAAATATTAATTAGAGAATTAATATTTTATTGAGATCTTTTGCAATTGACATCTCTAACCCTCCAAGTTGGATCATAGATATTAATCATGTCCAACTTACAAACAAGTTCATTGAAGTTCTACCTTGATATTCCTTTAGTGAGTATATCTATAGTTTGCTCTTTCTTAAGGACATATGTCGTACAAATGGTCCCTTCATCTACCTTTTCCTTGATAAAGTGTCTATTCACTTCTACATATTTGGTCTGATCATGTTGAACGAGATTTGGGGAGATACTAATAGCTACTTTACTATTATAGTAGAGCCAGCTTGGTGGTTAAGTTGTAATATAAAGTTCTTCCAAGAGTTTCGTCAACCTCAACCACAATTTGTTACATATTCCTTGAGTTACTACTATGAATTCAACTTTAGAATAGTAACTCTTTCGCTATAAGTAGAAATAGATAGGTCTTCTCGATAAAGGGCTTCATTAAATTGACCAGTTATGCAATCACCATCAAGTTTTTAGATCTCCACTTTTGTAGTGTAACAAAATCGATGGAAGGTGGTTTGTTCATCTCTCCAATAAGATACTCAATCTTCCCTTTTCCATCAATAATCATTTAGATTGATTATGCCCATTCTATAAAATTTCTTCCATTCAGCTTCTCAACTATGAATTGGAAGGATGAGCTTACGATTCCAATAGGACACATATTGGGAATGATTACCTTTTCATCGAGGGCTTTAAATATAATTGATCCTCTGTTTGAGACTCTAGTTTTTGTCATAGATGCCACATTTTGTAGATTGATTTGCTCTAATAACATGAATATTTGAGAGAAAAAAGAAAACTCATGAATTTATGTGGTTCGATATATTGAGACCTAAGTCCACGGTAACTAAAACTTATGTCTTTTCTTTTATTTTTGTTTCATTTCTTTTTACATCATACATATATATAGGGAACCATATTATTTATTTTAGGAAGTAGACTAATATAAGAGGGATTTTGATTTGATATGAAATCCTTGATAATCCTTTTATAGATAAAATATTAATTAGAGAAGTAATATTCTAATGGGATCTTCTCTAATTCACATCTCTAACAACTTGGCTACAAATCCATGAAAAAGGAAGTAGTAACTATATCCCTCAAATGAATATAGTCATCTGGAATGTTAAGGATCTAAACCGTACAAATAATAAGATCTTAAGGATTTTTTATCCTTGAGGAAGCCTAGTTTTGTTGTTTTAGTTAAAACCAAAATAAGGATTTCCTAATTCCAAAAGAGATTATGGTTTTTTGAATAGGAAGTGGATCAATTTAAGCAATCATGAAGGTCACTAAAATGGTCGTATTATAGTCTCTCTAGACCCAAATATCTTCTTCTTCATCAGTGGAGTTCCTCAGATCAATTCATCAATTGTAAGGCCTTGCTAGTCCAATCTTAAATACTCATAAACATCATTATGATTTATGTTATTAACCTGGAGTTCTTGAGGTAGCAACTTTGGATAGATCTCACCTCCTTAAGAGTCAATGGTGACTTCAATTGTATACTATTTTTATAAGAGGTGGATGGGATTAAGTGTAAATTATAGCATATAAATGAGCACTGATCAATGTTCTTAAGTGAAGTAGTAGCGATTAATTTGAGTTTCATAGACAATTACTTCACTTGGAATAAAAGACAAAATGGGGCATGATTCTTCAAAAAAAAAAAACCTTTTATAAATGCTTAGTTAACTTATCTTGGATTTCTAAATTCCCTCTCATGTTTGCTCACTTTTGTAATCCTCTCACATCAGATCACACATCAATTGAAATTTAGTTGAATATGGATTATAACAAAAGGAATAACCCATTCAGATTCATCAACTATCTTTTGAAAGTTCTAGGCTTTATTAAAGCCACATTAAAAGGTTTGAATACTCAAGTGACTGGCACTTAAGTTTTCATTTTTTTGCAAGAGCTTAGAGCTATTAAGGGTGAACTAATTTAGTTGCATAAAGCGAGTAGCAACTCCATAGGAGAGGATAAAAAGAAAGCTCTATATTCCCTTAATTGGATCCAAGATAATCTAATCATTAATATAATATGGCCCTTAAAACTATGGAGCTCTCATCTATGAGGAGGATTAAGAATTACTTGGCTAAATGTGGGTAATAGGAATACAAAACTCCATCATAATTTCATTCTAGATAAGAGAAACATAAAAACATAGTTTCCCTGCAAACTCACGATGGTGTTACCATAAATGATCAACAACAGCTAAAGTAGTTAGCCTTTAATCATTATAACCACTCTTGGGTTCATTTATGGAAGTAAGTTCTTTAACTAATCAAATTAGGAATTTTTTAGCAAATACCATTTGCGGGGAGCTTAGGAATATGCTTATTAAGGAAATCACTAGAAGTCAAATCAAGGAAGTAATCTTCAGCATAAATCTAACCAAAACAATTGAATATGATGGATACCCCAATCTTTTTAAAGTGCCTGGGATATTTTAGGAAAAATGGTAACTAGCTCTATTATGGAATTGTTCAATAATAGGAGGCTTCTGAAAGAACTCAATAAAACCAACATATATTAGTCCTTAAAGCCCTCAACCTAACTTCTCTTCATGACTATAGGACAATTTCTTGTAATTTTTTATATATAAGGGTATCTAAAGAATTTTATCTTTAAGACTGAAAATTGTTCTCAGCAAAATCATATGCTCATGTCAAGGAGCTAATATTCAGGGTATAAGCATAGGTGATAACATTTTGATTGCTTAAAAATTGTTCAAGAGCTACCATAAAAGAAAAAAAAAAGGAGTTGTATCTTGAAGATTGATTTTAACAAAGCTTTTGACTCCTTAAACTGGAATTTCATATTTAGCTCAATAGAGGTGCCAAGTTTTCATAGAAAGTTCACCAATTGCATTATGAAATTTGACACCATCACTTTATTCTCTATACTAGTTAATATAGAACCCAAAAAGATGTTTAAAGCTACCAAAGAGCTTAGGCAATAGGATCCCTTGTCCCTCTAGTTATTCTGCCTGAGTATAAAAATCCTCTACAAAATTATTGGTTTGAACATCTCTAAGGAACCATGTTTTGAATTTCATTATAAATGTAATAAGATTGTCATTTTTAATATCTCTTTTGTAGATGGTTTGATATTACTTTGTGGGGTAATAGCTAAATCAATTGAGATGATCATCAACCCCTTAGAGTAGTTGAAAAACATATCAAGCTCAACTATAATCCAAGTAAGGGTAGCTTTTGCCTCCCAGTAGGCTCTAGTACAATTAAGGATTTGTCAACATTAAAAAAGGGTTTCAAACAAGAAAAGATTCCTATTAAATACTTTGGTTTCCTATAACAACTAGGAGGCTCTCATTCTCTAATTATATACCCTCATTGACTCAATTCAAAAGAGGCTAAATAGTTGGTGTCATAACGCTCTCACATACAGTAAAAGACTTTAACTAATTATCTCAATATTGAATAATTCACAAATCTATTGGACCTCTCGCATACCAATCCTAAGGATATAAAAAAGACCATTGAAAAGATGCTAAAGAAGTTCCTCTAGTCTGGACGTAAGGACAAAGCTAAAGTGCCTAGAGTAAAATGGTAAGATAATTTATTTTCCAAAGGATAATGAGGGACATGGAATCAATTCATTTAGAATCTTGAGTAAGGTTCCCCTAATTAAGAGGCTATAAAAGATTTATACAGATAAGGAATCACTTTAGGTCCAATGGATACATATGCTCCTCTTGAAGCGAGAGAATATATGGTTAGTTAAACCAAAAACAAATACTTCATGGCCTTAAGGTAACTAGATGAGGCATTCAATTTGCTCAGTTATCAAACTTAAAATCAGTAATGGAAAAGGTACTTCATTTTGGTTTGAAAGCTAGCAAAAATTGGGACCTCTTTACAAGCTTCAGAAATTTGATACAATCAAAGCAAGGAATCTTGTTAATATTAAGGTGGAAGTAATTATAAAAGATAATACATAGAGTTAGCCAATTCATACTTTAAGGGGCTTTAGGGTAATCAAAGAGTATTGTCTCTTATGATTGTATAATAAGTTGATGTGATACTCTAACCTCTTATGAAAGAAGTTGTTGGTAGTTTCACAAAACATAATTGATTGGCAAAAGCAAGTTTAGAATTTGAGTCTTATCCATCACACATCCTTCATCCTTTGGCTCACGATTAAAGACAAGTTGGGAATAAAAAATTATCTCAAGGTATCCTAGATGAATGCTACTTGTGTCCTTTATCAAGATAACAATAAGGACCTAAACCACCTATTCTCCAATTGTAGATTCTTCAGCTTTATTTAGCATCACATTGTCACTCTTTGCAATCTCAATTGTAATTTCTCTCAATAGAAAGACATTGTTTCATGGGTTATGAACCTTAATCGTCTTACGAAAGATAATCTAAATATGTTCAGGTTAGCTTTGGGTGCAATAGTATATATATCTATCATTTGGTTGAAAGAAATCAAAGGATTTATAAAGGAGCTCAAACTAA
>JANJEY010000009.1:6870767-6885644 GCA_024703695.1 Erythroxylum cataractarum
AATTAAACTCTAATTAAGCAAATCTAACTACAAAGCAATAAACCCCAACTCGGCTGTTCATAACAAAGTAGTTAAACATGACAATGTAAACTACTAATCCAAACAACACAACAAATGTCCAACATTTAATTAAGCTATAATCAAGTAGCTTCACTACAAGTTACAAATCCTAGACCTAGGCATTCATAAATTATAGCTAAACTACGGATTAAACTACTCCCCTTTGAAGCTCGGTGAACTCCAACCATCACTGCATCTTCAGGAAAAAATGAATGCCTAACCATGCATTGTAACCGGAAACTTCACAACTTATGACGAATCCAAGCTACCCATGATGGAGTCGGCGGTGAAAATAGAAAAGAAAACCTATGTGGAATTGTCCCCAGGGAACCCTGGGTGGTAGACGTGAGTGCTTCCTCTTCTTCTCCCTTCGCTCTTCGGTCTCTCTTTCTCCCCGAATGAATGTCGATCCCCCCAAAATATGATTGTTCTAACCTATTTCGGCAAGATTTAAAGGATGGGTCACGGGCCGGGTCGGTACAGTGAGAGAAATTTCTAATTCGACGAGTGAATTATTTGACGTCGTGACGTATTGTTGCTCGATCATACGCCACGACATAAGAATTGTTTGACGTCGTGATGTGCTTTCTGCTGGATACGCCACAACGTGTTACTTGGTTGGCATCGCGGCATGCTCCTCTTGAATCGCTCACCGCAGCATGTTGCTTGTAGCATGTCGCAGCGTGCGAACTTCTTCATGCGCTGTGACATGTTGACTCTTCGGATGCTTTTGACTCTTCTTTTTCCCTACAATATGAAACAACAATTTACAGTATCAATTGTCCTTGGAAAAATTATGATGGAATTAATGTCAATTTGTGACAATTTTACTATCAAATTGTATAAAGTGTAAGCTCACTGTAAGGGATAGATTAAAGCACAAAGTCACAAATTAAGAGTCAAAAAGTACATTAAGAACAGTAAAAGTGTAGCTAATTAATAAGATAAACTTGGGCTCAATCACCCACTTACTCAAACTTCATACCTCTACTCCAAAAAATTCACAATATAATCAATAATTAGAGCTCAAACCTTTACCTTCATATCTCAGATATACCTTTCTCGATGAAGGTCAAAGTGATACCGATAATCATCTCCAATTAATTGAATGAGAAATAAGAAAATGAGGTGGTAGCAATTGTAAGAAAGAGAATGACAGCCATCTAATGGTATAATTTTTATATTTGAGGTATAAGCCCAAATGTTTGTGTGCACTAAATAAACCTTGAGGAAGGATCTAGGACAGCGAAGGAACATCAACGATGGTTAAACCTTAACATGAAGGAGGTGGTCAAGAAGGAAATAATCAAACTCTTAGATGCAGGGATAATTTATCCCATCTCCTATAGTGAATGGGTCAGTCCAGTATAATGTGTATCTAAAAAGGGTGGAATGATGGTAATAGAAAATGACAGTGGAGAAGTAATTTCAACAAGAATGGTCACAAGATGGAGGGTGTTCATAGATTATTGCAAACTCAACTCACTGAATCATTTCCCTCTTCTGTTCATAGAGTAGATGATAGAAAGTATTTGTTTTCTTACTTCTTAGACGGATATTCGGGATACAATCAAATCTTCTTCTACCTTGATGATTAAGAAAAGACCACATTCACCTACCCTTATGGTACCTTCATGTACAGACGGACGCCTTTCGGACTATACAATGCCATGACTATATTTCAAAGATGTATGATGTCTATCTTCTTCGATATGATTAAAGATATAATGGAGTTGTTCATGAATGATTTTTCAATTTTTGGAGACTCTTTCAAAATCTATTTAACCAATTTGGACAGAGTTCTTCAAAGATGTGAAGAGTTATACTTGGTGCTAAATTGAGAGAAATATCATTTTATGGTGCAAGACGGGATAGTGTTAGGGAATAAAATCTCACACCAAGGATTTGAAGTTGACAAAGCAAAAACAGAAGTTATAGAGAAACTTCCACCATTAAGCATTGTAAAAGGTGTGCGAGGATTCTTAGGTCATCCAGGATTTTACCGTCGATTTCTCAAAGACTTCTCGCAAATTGCAAGACATTTGACAAACTTGTTAGTAAAGGATGTGCCCTTTCTATTTAATGACAAATGTATGTCTACCTTCAACAAACTAAAGGAGGCATTAACTCCAACACCAATTCTATTTCTTTAATGTCAACACCAATTCTATCATCACCAGACTGGACACTTCCATTTGAGGTTATATGCGATGCAAGTGACCAAGCCATAGGTTGTGTATTGGGCCAAAGGAAAGATAAAAGATTGCATGTGATCTACTATACCAGCAAGATCCTTGCAGGACCTCAGCTTAATTACACCACCATAGAGAAGGAATTCCTCATAGTAGTGTATGCATGTGATAAATTTCGATCATACCTTTTGGGATCAAAGGTGTATTCACTGATCATATGGCGTTAAAATTCCTTTTCAACAAAAAGGATGCAAAATCAAGGCTCATTCGATGGGTGTTACTTTTATAGGAATTTGATATAGAAGTGAGAGACAAAATGGGAACAAAAAATGTGGTTGTAGACTACTTATCTAGACTGGAAGGAAGGGAATGCAAGACAAGCAAAGATATTAATGAAAAATTTCCCTGATGAAACCTTGACGCTACTCAAAAGTTTAGCTATACCATGGTTTCTCAATATCATGAATTATATTACCAGTGGTAAACTTTCTTTTGATTTATCTTACCAACAAAGAAAGAGATTCCTACATGATTGTAACCGATATCTATGGGATGAGATATTTTTATATAGAACATGAGCTGATAGGTTAATGCGACGATGTGTAGTATTGGACATCTTAAAGCAATGTCATGAAGGTCAATATGCTAGACATTATGGAGCTAATAAAATGACATCTCAGATACTCGAGAGTGGATTTTATTGGCCACAATTATTTAAGGATGCTCAAACTTTCATGCCCACAATTAAAAGTGGAAGCCTGCGATGTATGGGCCATCAACTTTATAGGTATTTTCCCATATTCAATGGGAAACATGTACATTTTAGTGGGAGTGGATTATGACTCGCGTTGGCCTAAAGTAGTGGCATCTCCAACCAATGATGGAAAGGTGGTTCAAAAGTTCATTAAACAGTTATTCAATCAGTTTGGGGTGCCACGTACGATAATAAGTCATAGAGGTACACATTTCTGCAATAGATTTTTTGATGTCCTCTTAAAAAGATTTGGAGTGCACCACCATGTTGCTACACCTTACCATCTGTAGACTAGTCGATAAGTGGAAGTTGTCAATAGGGAGATGAAATGAATTTTGGAAAAGACTGTGAATAACTGCAGGAAGGATTGGGTAATAAAGCTAGACGAAGCCTTATAGGCTTATAGGACTGCTTTTAAAACACCTATTGGAATAACTCTTTATAGGCTTGTATATAGAAAAGCTTATAATTTTTTGATCGAACTAGAACATCGAGCGTACTAGGTGATAAAAGCATTAAATTTTGATTGGAAACAAGCAAGCAAAAAGTGATTTTTGCAATTGGATGAACTTGAAGATTTTTGTTATAATGCATATGAAAACGCCAAACTCTACAAGGAAAAGATAAAGAAATGGCACGATTCTTGTCTAAAACAAAAGAAATTTAAAGTATAAGACGTAGTCCTACTATATTATTTAAGGTTGAGGCTATTTCTGAAGAAGATAAAATCTTAATAGAGTGGACCTTTTACAGTCATTCAAGTTTAAGATCATGGAGCCCTTAAATTAGAAAATGCTAACAGGAAACTTTTAAGGTCAACGGGCATCGTGGAAAACTTTATCTCAGAGGAGAAATTTCTAAGGAAAAGGAAGTGATTTCCTTTTATTTGAATAATTAAGATGCCACCATAGATGTAAGGTCAAGCTAATGCACATTCAATAGTTTGATTGAAATGGTTAGGTTTAGTTAAAATTGTTTTGAATTTTAAATAAAACTTTAGTAATTTGAATTGATCTAGGATCACTAATTCTCTCACTCTCTTTAAATAATTTCAAGATAAGACAACAACCTCAGGTGTCCAGCGGATTTTTTCTTAGTCCCTCACCATCCCTGCGTCCATCTTTCCAACCCTTTTCTTTTAAATTTAGTTTTTATTTTTGTTTCATTTTATGTTACTTCTTTCTATGCGTGTTTTTTTGTCTCCTACTTACATTAAGGATAATGTGTTGTTCAAACGTGGGGAGGGTTGTATGTTTTGCTTTGAGTGTGAATTTTTCATATTGTATAATAGTTTGTTAGGTTGCATATTCTGAATTGTGTGAATGTGTCAATGGCTTAGATGGAATGAAATTGATTTAATTTTAAACATAATCTATTAGGTTGTGAAGAGTCATTAGCTCAAAAAATTAGTGATCTGGGTTCTTTGGATAAATATGCCAGTTAATTAGGATTTAGTGTTAGTTCATTACCATATAAGTTGTCACATTCATTTAAAATTTTAGCTCTTTCGAATAAAGTAACTTTAGTATCTTTTTCATGAAAATGAGTAGCTAAAGTGACAAGATAGGCATTAAAAAATATGTGTTTGTAATTTTTAAATAAATAACTATTTCTCTAGCCTTTGGGTTATGCATAGAGCTAGTAGCCAGTTGAGAACATAATGTAGCTAAGTAACCAGATCGACATGTGTCACAAATGTGTGCCTTCATGTCAAAAGGCTATAATGATGTTTCAATTAAGTAACTTAATAAAAACATGACTTATACTAGTAACTGGATTGACATTCATCACCAATGTTTCCCTCTGTGTAAAAAGACTAGGTCCATGTCCAAAAAAAGTAATAAAAAATGATTTCTAATAAAACCTACCAAAATTGTAAGTAGCTTAACTTTTCGTGAAATTGTACTTAAGAGTAGTTACAAAGTTTGAATGACCAAATAATTGTTAATGTGTGTGTACAATTGAAAAGGGTGAATAACTTGACATTTGGGTGTTGACTAATATGTATATTAAGTCCAGAGCTCCTAGACACTGATTTTGCAAGTTAATGATTTGGAATAACTTAAATGTTTGTGTTTAAAATTAAACTTGTTTGATGAAGTTGAAGCAATGGTCTCGTTATTACATTGTGTGGTTTTTGATTTTCTGTTGTTTGTTCTTTTGTTTGTTTGAGGACAAATAGTGTGGGGATGTTCATAATTGTAAATTGCATCATGTTTTAGGACATTGTTTGATATGTGTTTAACATTTAATTCAATCATTTAGTCTATATTTAGGTTAGAATTGTGTTAGTTTGTTAATTCTTTATGTTTTTAAGTGTTTTATGGGTTAGTACAAGTCTTTCAGCTTAAATATTATATTTTTAAGGTACCTTGATGTGTTTGCTAATGTTTCAGGGTCAACATTGAATAATGGAGGATTTTTGGAGACATTCGGTCCAAAACAATGGCCCAAAATCGTGGCATGATAGGCCATGATCGTGACAGAAGTTCCAAATTTGGCCCATGATCTTGACAGAAGGTAGACACTCATGAACGTCAAATTTTGAGGATTTTTTGGACTTTTCAACTCCCAAAAAATCCTAGAGTTACCCAAAACACAAGAGGATATAAAAAAAATAAAACGAGCCAGAGAAATGAGCATTTTGCATCAGCCACCTTGAGAAACCTTAGAGAGCAATCATCGAGAGATAGAGGAAGAGTGAAAAGGAGAAGAAGCTAACTTGAAGTACTTCCCAGATCAACATGTTTCCTGATGTCTCTACCTCTTTTCATCCATTTTAGATTATATTTCCTGTTCCTTTCAGTTTAATTATTGTATAGAACTGGATTGAGCGGTTGATATTAGGATCTAGAATGTCAAGGATGTTCTAAACTCACCTTTGGAATTTTATTTTTAAATTGATGAGTATCTAATTGTTTATGTGTTTATTAGATATTGTTGTGGTTTAGTTCTGCTATTACATAATTTGATAATAAACTGAGAGGGTGAATCGAATAAAAAATGATTAAATTGGACTACAAAAGTTAGGTGATTTATTAGAAACCATAATTAAATCATAATTTGTGCAGAGAGAGATCTTGTACAGGTTTCCGATAGTTTACTAAAGAACTTCAAAACTAATTAAGGTTTTGGATAGGTTGTGAATTGAGATATTGCAACATCCATAATCTGATTAGAGTTTATGATTTAGGGTTAATGGTTATAACTCGAGAGAGAGTAATCAACCCTAGGATACTCTAGAACTAACAATCTAAATATTCATAATCAGTTAGGATATCATTAAAAATATGTAAAATTCCCTTTCTCTCAATTGGTAATTTCTTCGTTTGATTCTTGGGTGTGTTACAAATTGCTTAATAATTAGTATTTTTTGTTTAATTTTTAGTTTGATTAATTGAATTAAATTGAAGTATTATCTTAATTGCATCTTAAATTTCTATTATTTTTTTATAGCCTTAGATTTTAGGATTAGATTAGTTCCCTTCTCATGGGATTGACACCTTTGGTATTGCGCTAACTAGCTGTACGCTTGTGGATGATTAAGGCTTAATAATTAAAACTTACTCGCAACCAAACCCCAATCAATCAGTGAAAGATTCCCAAAGAACCTATTTGGGAATATGTTAATGTAAAAAAACATTATCTTAATGCTCCTTTCAATTTTGATTTATGAAATTTAGATAAGTATTTATTACTTTACAGAAGAGATGTATTATGCATGGAGACTTTATATGTTGGACCCTAGAAAATTTTTCTTTAAAGTAAGTATGATTTCAAATAATTTTTTAGTTTTGATATATTTAATTTTGGAACTATACTTATGTCAAGGTTAGTAGGTTAAGAGAGAGAGGGGTTTGGGTGAAAGAAGGAAAGAAGAGAAATTAAATTTGTTAAGGTAGGTTAACAATCTCTCCTTGATTTATTGAAAGAATGAGTGGTGTTGTGGAAGAAGGAGTTAGAAAGGAAAAGAGTTAGTGTAGAGAATGGAAAAGTTAGTATGAGAAGAAGATAGAGTAGGAGAAGCCAATTGATTTTTAGGGTTTCTAAACTAAGTCTTGGTTTTTCTAACCTAGATGGGTTATGGGTAGGTTAGATTTGAGTTCAATTTTGTGTTTGGTCGAAATATTGTAAATCTTTTGAAGTTTTTGAATTTTATTAGAATGTTGTTTTGAATGGGACCTTGGTTATTGTAGGAAACTAAGGAAATCCTACCCAAGAGTAAGGGGAAAGGCAAGCTTGACTTAGTTTTTGCAAGCTATTTAGGTGGGTAATGTATTTATAGTTATTGTGTGATTGGGCAAATTCTTGCCTATGTGTAGATATGTGTTAAATTGTTTGAAATTGACTTGTAGAAAATACATGATGATTTTCAATTTTGTCATATTGTGGAAGAAGTATGATATGTGATATAAATAAATTGTGTTTTTGATCAATATTATTCCTTGATATTTTTCATGGCATTTTGTATAAATGAAAACAAAGGAAGGAGCACAAAAAGTATGAAAGCATTTGATAAAATGATTTGAGCATGTTTATGTGCTTTTGTTTGGGCGAGAGTGGAACCATTCTACTCTTCACGTGCACGTTGACAAGAGCCTTCTCCCTACTGCCCGCTTGTGGCTTATGAGCTCCGAAAAATGGACTCATTCTGTTCATGGGGTAAACTTTGGTTTCCTCATTCTATTTCATGGAAGCCTTGAGCCATTTATTGTGCATTGCATTTTAAATTGTCAAGTATAAAGCATATTGAGTGTTATGTGTTATGAGCAAAATAAAACTTGATAAATGTTTATATTGCTTGAATAAAGTATAAATGTTAGAATTGCTAGATATTTATATATACATATGTTTGACTTTGGTCGATTACTAATGGCTATGAATATATTAGCCACTAAGCTATGTAGCTCACCCCACTACTCCCTCCTCAAGTGTAGAACAAGAAGGTTAGCAATCCTTTCAAGGCATCGGAAGCTCCAAGATATTAAAAAATTTTGTTATTAAATTAGTTCGATCACTTTTGGGCAGCTTCATAGCATGTTAAAAAAAGCATTGAGCATCTTATACGTTGTATTTTGTGTCAAGCTTTTGTTTATGATGTTATTAACGTAATTAAAATTATGTATAAGCTTTTGGTTGTTTTGCTAAAAGAGTTAGAACTGAAAAGTTCCACAGGTGTATATGCATGTTCCTTTTATAGTTATTCATTTCAAATACAAGTCTTTTCTAGGTTTAGAAATCATGTAACAACTTTGGCGGCAAATCTGGGCTTAATTTAGGAAAACTTTTTTAAATTTTTCTATAGCAAAGTTGTAGCTTATCCTTCTAGCTCTCTAACAATATATAGAAAAAAAAATTTGGACTTTTAAGTTGAAAATTATGGTCCTTAAAAAGGGAAGACGTATCATATGCTTTTTCCTTCTTCTGTGTTTTGCTTCTTCTGTGTTTTGTTTATTCTGCCTTTTGCTTCTTCTACATTTTGTTTCTTCTGTGTTTTGCTTCTTCTACCTTTTGCTTCTTCTGCCTTTTGCTTCTTCTATGTTTTGTTTCTTATACCTTTTTGCTTCTTCTGTGTTTCACTTCTTGTGCCTTTTGCTTCTTCTGGGTTTTCCTTCTTCTGCCTTTTGCTTCTTTTATGTTTTGCTTCTTCTGCAGTTTGCTTCTTCTGTGTTTTTCTTCTTCTGCCTTTTTCTTCATTTGTGTTTTGTTTCTTCTGCCTTTTTCTTCTTTTGCGTTTTGCTTATTCTGCATTTTGCTTCTTCTATGTTTTACTGATGTGTCTTTTTTGTTTTTTACTGACATATCTTTTTCTATGTTTTGTTGACGTGTCTTCTTCTGTGTTTTGCGGACGCGTTTTCTTCTATTTTTTGCTGACGTGTCTTCTTCTATGTTTTGCTTATTCTATCTTTCACTTCGTCTTTGTTTTGCTATCTTTTGTCTTTTGCTTCTTCTATCATTCGTTTCTTCTGTGTTTTGTTTCTTCTATCTTTTGCTTCATCTTTTTTTTCGCTTCGTCTGTGTTTTTCTATCTTCTGTGTTTTGCTTCCTCTGTGTTTCATTTATTTTGTATTTTTTTCTATCTTTTGTTTCTTTTGTCTTCCGCTTCATCTGTGTTTTGCTATCTTCTGTCTTTTGCTTCTTCTATCTTTCGTTTCTTCTGTGTTTTGTTTCTTCTGTCTTTTTCTTCTTCTGTCTTTCGTTTCGTCTGTGTTTTGCTTCTTTTGTCTTTCGTTTCTTCTGTGTTTTGTTTCTTCTGTCTTTTGCTTCTTATGTCTTTCGCTTTGTTTGTGTTTTGCTATCTTATGCCTTTTTCTTCTTTTGTCTTTCATTTCTTCTTTGTTTTGTTTCTTCTATCTTTCGCTTCTTCTATCTTTCGCTTCGTCTATATTTTTCTATCTTCTATCTTTTGCCTCTTCTGTCTTTTGTTTCTTCTATCTTTTGTTTCTTTTGTCCTTCGCTTCGTCTGTGTTTTGCTATCTTCCATCTTTTGCTTCTTTTATCTTTCGTTTCTTCTGTGTTTCATTTCTTCTGTCTTTTGCTTCTTCTGTCTTTCGCTTCGTATATGTTTTGCTATCCTCTGTCTTTTGCTTTTTTTTTTTTTCGCTTCTTCTGTACCTATCTTTTGTTCCACTTTTGGCCCTTCGAAAGGTAGAATCTATCTTTGAGGTCTTCATGAAAGTTGTAGACCTTAAAAGCCTCTTTTAAATCGTCTAAAAAATACATTAACATGAGTTCTCTAGGAGAAGTTTTGTTAAATGTCCCGAAATAGGTATAATATAGTTGAGGGAAGATACTGCTTATGAGTTTGATTCTGAATGTTAGGCTCCGGAAGCGAGGTCCAGTATTATGTGTAGAGTGAAGCAAAAGCATTTGAAACAGTGTATAACAAGTGTAGAAAGAATGGTCAATCGTCTTAAGTAAAAGCATTTGAAGCAGTATACGACAGATGTAGAAAGAATGGTCAATCATTGTAACTACATAATCAAAGAAGTCTTTAAGGATTTCATTTCTCATTGGAACCTCCTAAATATGAATGTATGCTAATTATTATTACTTTTTACAAATTATTGACATGATATCTAACTAATATAATGCTTCCATGTGTAGCAAATTGCTGAAACAAATATTCAAAATAGAAAACAAAAAATTGAAATGCACATAGCTGGTCCTAAAATCCTTGCAATTATTTATACTAAGTTGGTAAGTTCTTTAATGAGTTATAATCTATTAAGAAACTATTTTAATTTTGTAAGTTATTTCTAAATTATAATTAGCAATTGGTTCCATGGATAGCAAAATGAAAGAGATGATAAAACTCCACTCTCAAATGTTGAAAAACATTTTGCAACTTATTAAAGAAAACTTGAAAAAGTGTGCAAGCAATGTACTAAAGCTATGGTGGGAAAATTTTGAGTAATGCTGGTTTTTAAAAATAATTTTCTATATTTTTGCCTTTGAGATGCCCAAATTTATTGCTTATTTCAAGTGTTTTTATTTTTATTTTTGCTACTTTTTTAAAAAACATGTAAAGATAAGATGATCAATTTTATATTAAATGCAAAATTATAACATTGATATTAAAAGCTTCAGAAAAGTTTAACATTGAAGTCATTGACCCTTTCTAATTTTCTCTTTAAGTCATTCACTTCATCACCAAGGTATGACTCGTATATACCTGATTCCTTTAGAGTAAGTTTATTTAATTTTTGAAAAAAAAAAGGCTTGTTGTACTTGGATAATCAATTATATGAGAAAATAAAAATTAAGATTAGATAATTATTATTGTGGAAAATTTTTTAGTAAATAATATGTGATACCTTGTTATAAAAGACAACTATTAACATGCACACACGAAAAGAACGAAGAGGGATTGTTTGAAACTCCTTAATGTGATGAAGAAAGCGTCGACTTTGATGTAGAATCCTGAAATTAAAGGATTGAAAAGTTCGGATTCAAGGAAACAAGAAGAGGGTAGATTCGAATTAACTAAAATTAAATATGATATGCAGGGTTTCAAATTTACTTATTAGACCTCTCGAATAACTTGTCTCGAGCAACCTAGATAACACATAAAGAACAAACCAAGAAAGTTGTTTAGGATCAAAATTACGCCACAATCTAATTCAGTTGATAAGTGATGTTTATTTCCTAAGTTGAAGAGAACAAGAGGGCTTTTTCCTCTCAATTTGGCCTGTTGCACACAAGAAATAATATGGTCAAAGTTGTCTTTCCCTAACCCTAAAGATGGTATTTATACCTAGGTCAAATAATACAATATTTGGGCAAAATAATACATGGAAGCTCAACTTAAAACAAGTCCAAAAATAGAATAATAAAAACACGTCTAGGCCTGGTCCAATGTCCTCCCAAGTCAGATCATAGAAGAGCCTCTCCTCTCGTGCATAAGTGATGATGCGCAGCCCAATTCAATGGTCTTCAAGTCCCAAGTGAGTCTAATCCAAGGATTTTAGATAAATGAATCGATTTGGCTGTGATTCAGATAGCTCTCCTCTAATAGGCTTAGTGCACTCCATCCTCAGCGCAAATTGGCCCACATGCGCATAAAGATCCTTCTTGAGTCTTTCGGTCCTATCCCTAGATATAGGTTCAACTAGAATGAGAACCTCACCCCCATCACACATGCCATCTCCATGGTGATCTTTGCTCCTGCTCACATCAGTCCCTCCCTCCTCAAGAAGATTCATCATCGAATCTGAATCTATATCAAAAGGAGAAAGATCAATAACATTAAAAGTTGCAGAAATAGAATATTCACCTGACTGGCCAATCTTGTAAGCATTTTCATTTATCTTCTCTAACACTTGGAACGAACCATCACCCTAAGGATTTAAAGTAAAAAAATTACGCAAAGCATCAAGAGGGTTATTGTCAGAATCTAAACACTCTCTATATCTCACCACTACTAGTGCTTTTTTCTCTCTAGTTACACTCCTCAAGTATTTTCCTTTAGGAAACAAGCTCACTTTTCTCTCTTTCTTTTCTCTCTTCTTTTCTCTTTCAGAGCTCTTCTCTCTTGTACATCCACTCTCTTTTCCTCACTTGTTCAGTCACTCACTATTGGGCCAAACTCATTTTTCTTTTGGACCTCTTTTCTTTCTTCACTTTTTTGTTCTCACTACCTGACCATCCTCACTTTTACTTGCTTTTATCTAGTCTAGGTATAATTTATGAGGTGATAAATGTAGTAGAATGAAATTCCTACCCTTAAACTTAAAGGAGTATTTGGCATACCCATTATGTGCTACCCTCCTGTCAAACTACCAAGGTCTCCCAAGTAATATATTACTAGCCTCCATTGGTACCACATCACACAACACCTCATCCTCATATCTCCTTACTGAAAATGGCACTACAACCTGCCTAGTTTCCTTCACACCAACACTATCATTGAACCACTGTAAATTGTATGGCTTTGGATGTTTCCTGCAAGTCAGATCCAATTTTTATACGATAGTCCAACTAGCTACATTAGTGCAACTAACCCCATCAATGATCAAATTCGATACTTTCCCACCAACTAAACACCTTGAATGGAAAAGATTCTCTCTCTGATCTATAACCTCATCTGTGGCCCTAGCACTTAGTACCATCTTAACTACTAGTGGTTCCCTTGTAATAGCTCTCTCAAAGTAACTATTATCCTCAAAATCATTATCAACAACAAGTTTAGATTCATTACCACTATCCTCCGAATCAATCATCCCATTACCCCTCATAATCATGATTTTCTTATTTGGACATTGAGATGCAATATGGCCAATACCTAAGCATTTAAAACATTTTATAGATGAATGTTTAGTAGAAGTAGCTTGGGTGTTGGTATTGTTGTCGCCTGCAACCAAATTCAAAAATAACCCAACTTCTGTTAATACAATTTAATGTAGTAGTGGTAAGTGGATATCGTTCCCACGAAGAATCTTAACGGTAAAGGATTTATGAATTCAAAATGAAAATAAAGTAACGAAATGGGAGGGGGTTAACTCACTGCAATCTATAGAAAAAATAAGAAAAATCGCAAATCAAAAGAAATAATTGGATCTGAAAATTAATGGGAAAAACCTTGGTTCTCAGGTCACCGATGTTACCACTCTAAAATGGATCCTTGATATAAAATTTCAATCATTAATAAACATTCATTGGGGAATATTTTCTCTTAAGTGTAAATGACTAGAAACATGTATCCTAGCATTATTATTAAACAATAACCTAGATACGATCGTAGGTTCAATTGAATAATAGCTTTAAGAATCAAGAAACCAAAGAGCAATAACATACATGTATGGTATGCGATTAATCAAGTTAATATCTTCTTAGAATTTCCGACTCTAATGTAAAGAAGGTAATCCTAATCACTACTTGTGATTAAAGAAACTGAACATCATATTTCATTAATATAGCTATTGAACGAATTAATCCCAAGTTGTGCACCTAGAAATCGATCAATTCAATTAGAATCAGTAATTCAAAAGATATTTAATGTTCGTCAACAACATAAACTTTTTTGAAACATCTCACACATAATAGTGCATAACATGGCTTCCTTCAACCAAGAAAAGAAGTTTATCCATTAATAGCGAAAATAGAAATCAAAGAAATAACAACACAATGAGTCTCCATCCTTGGTCTTTCTTGAAGAATATGAAAATACTAGAAGAAAAAATGCAGAAAGGAAGAACAATGAAAGAGTAAAACTATATAAAAAAAACTAAATTATTCTACTTCTAAAGGGATGTGTCATGATTAGTAATGTTTTTGACTTTTAATGCCTCCTGATCCCTTCCTTTTCCATCCTTTCTTGCAAATCACTCACATGTTCAGATTGTGAATCTCCATCAATCTGATCTTAAAAGATTATGAAAATCTCAAAAGAATCAAATTTAGATTTTAAAAACATATTTGAAAATTTATTTCATCCTTGAACGTGCCCACGTTTAGTCACTGAATTGCTGCCAAACTTGGAATTTTGAATTTTCTTCGTTTCTTTTTCATCTTTTTTATTCAATTTCGTCTATAAGCTGTTGAAACTCATCTGAGAAAAATTATAAGACAATTCTATTAATTTTGAATAATAATGTCATCACATTAAATAGAATTAAATACAAAATAAGCATAAATTGATAACTTAACAAATTCCCCCACACCAAACCTTTGCTCGCTCTCAAGAAAACGTGTCAAACCACTACACTATTCATCCTTCATAAGATTAAGTACACACAATCCATTGACTTAGTCCAGTAAGACTTAAGTTGCAACACGTCTCAAAATCACTTTTTCATCGATACAGATAAACAAAATCAAAATAAGACATCTTTGTTTAAAAGTAAATATGAAACCAAAGTGAATCCTTCTCACAGATTTTGCTCTTACACTCAAGTGTTTAAGGTCACAGTTGTAACACTCCATTTCCAACTGCCATATGCATGTGTGTCCATTGAATACACATGCGCATTCCTGTCAGAAATGACATGTTAACTATCTCACCTTCACTATACATAACATGGCATTGCACACTAAACCATCAATCACACATTTTCTAAACTCAAAATGTTATCACATTAATCAAAATCCATAATCTACATTATTTCATACAACACAATACCATCCAAGTTTTACAACATTATCCTATGAGCTAAAACAACTCAGTACACACCAAATACAATAAACATGAAAGAAATAACTAAGTCCTCAATCTCAACTGACCGACCGTTGAGCCAAATCTAACTGTAACTGTTGGGTCCCGATTCGGGAACCGGATCCCAACCGAAAAATGCCAAATAACGAAGGACACGAAAGCGAATGGGAACGGAAATTTCGCATCGAAATATCGAAGCGGAAACAAAATGCGGAAGC
>JANJEY010000009.1:6968536-6982832 GCA_024703695.1 Erythroxylum cataractarum
AATTTAAGAAGATATTGATTGAATATGATGTTAGATTGGGTGTAGGAAGCATGGGAGAGGGTTGGAGGGGTTTTGGGAAACCCCCATGTTCGTTTAACGAACTTTATGTTCGTTTAACAGACATTTACGAGTCAAAAAGGACCCCAAGAATCGCCCATGTCCGTTTAACAGACTTAATGTCCGTTTAACAGACATTCTCAGGTGAAATGGTACATTTTGGCCCGACTGTGTCCGTTAAACGGACATGCATGCCCGTTTAACGGACAGCTACGGGACAACTTCATGAAATTGCAATTTTTAGCCATTTTAGAGGCAGAATCTGACTCTATAGTCTTCATGAAAGTTTTATATCTCTAAGTCTTCTTTCCAATGGTCCATGAACAGAACTAATACGACATTTGTGGTGAAAGTTATGACAATCGCTCCAAGATATGTTACTGCATGATTGAGGTTATGAACATGTTATGTTCTTTCGATCATAACTCCCCTGTCCGGCATCCGAATGAAGTGATTCTTGAAGCAATAGATTCCTAAGACATGTATCTGCCTCTCCAGGAAAATTGGGATCTTTTGGAGTTTATTTGAAAAAGTTTGATTGTAAGAAAATGAGAGGTCAGTTTAGAGATCATGATTGATGTATAAACATGCTTTGGAATTTTAAGCATATCTTGAGCTATAGAACTCCGATTGAGTTCATTTTTTCTTCAAAACAAACTAGAGACTTAGATCTATGATTTCTTTGAAGAAGTCAAATTGAACTTCTAGTTTGAAAATTTCCAAATTTTGCTCAAAAGCAGGAAAATTTGAGTTCAAGCATGGTGACTGATTTGTATGGGCACACCATGACACAATTTATGAGTAAATTTTTGGGATTTTATGAGAATGAACATTTAACGGACGATGGCTAATGATGGTGCAAAAAAAAAAAAAACCTTCAAGGTAACATGCATGCACTCATGCGTTTCATGATTTTTCGCAAGAGGTTGGGCTTCGAAATCAAGTGGGGTCCAACAACTGTATGAGTCCGCAAGAGGGTTGGGTTCCAATAGTTGTGGTATCAGAGTGCCAGTATTAGGATCTTACATGGGCGCATGTGTATAAGTTATTCACATAAGCAATTATTAAGAGTTTAAGCTGATAGAAATAGTAAGAAGAAGAATGATTTGTCGGAAAGTAAGAACATAAGGAAAGTTTGTTGATACGTACTTGAATTGATATAGATGTGAAACTATTTTCATGAGGTGATTAAAATGGAAATGAAGACAAGTAGAAATGATGGGATTAATGTTGCAACTCCTCCCTGGTGATGCTCTGTTAGGGAGTGTCCTAACTTTCAAATCATTACATATTCCTTCATGATCAGTTCTTCCATTAATCATCTTTAATATAAACTACCTGATCTGCTTATTCTAACTTAACAAAATTTTTCTTCAATAGAGGGTTTCTTGCTACCATCATCTATACGATTCATTTAATCTTGATCAATCTCCTATTATCAGCTATTCTTAATACCGCGGGAAGACCAATTCCTATCTTCCCCACAAGGTCATAATGTTCAAATCACCCAAAACCCAAAGGAGTAATGAACATACTTAGTGCTGCATATGCTTGGGTGGCGTCATCAAATTCATCCTATTCTGTCCACTTACTAATTCACATTTTTTTCATGCTTGATACTTTGGTCTCCATTAATCCCAGACAATAAACTTCTCAGATCAATTTATTTCTTATTGTGACAGTTTTAACAAATCTCAATCTATTCCCACATGATCATTTTGAGCACCCTCATATGTTACTCTAGTTTCTCCTCAAACTGTAGACTATGGAAGCTATGACTAACAAATATCCAAGAAATCTTAAGTTTCTTCCTTTATCATCTCCACATATATATATAACCTACATGCTTAATATCCTCACTTGTGTATGATGGTGGGTCATCATATAAATACTCACAATGATAACAATGTAACCTTCTTGGACTTGTACAAATATCACCATCATTCATATAATCTTCCCATTATCCTTCAAATTACATCTACATATATTTATACACCATTTATTCAAATTTATAGATGTAAAATCATAGCTTTGTAGGTTGCATAGTTGATTGAAACATTGTCTTCAAACTCTTACACTCTTTCAATGACTTACACATCCCACACATGGTCATGTAACTTAAAGTAACTTTTATTTCTTGCGTTCTTTATCTCGTTTTTGCCCTAACTAATCTTTTTCACTTCCACAGAGGCAAATAAAATTTAACATCAATAGAATAGCCCCTAAGATATGAGTTTAACTTATTTTGATTCTTATTCTTCTAACTTGTACATAAAAAAAATGAAACAAAATAAGTTTCTTAAGCACATCATAACATTTTGCTTTTTGGAAAAAGTTATTAAATTAATTTCATTATAAAGGCCACACATGATTAAATGATAATAAGAATGATATAGACATTTTAGACTAAAAGGCTCAAAATGTCACAGCTTTATGTCTACCCATTAGCCACTACTCTTTTAAACAGAACATAAATTGACCAATGATAAGAGTAAAAATACATGCCCAAGTTGCAATAAATTTAACTATATAATGCTAGAAGCAATAGGAAAAGAATGGTCTTTTTAACATGCAAAAAGAACTTAAAAAAATCACAACAAACAAACTTAAAAACACACATAATAAATAAGATCTTAACTCCCATACGTAAAATAAACTCTATCCTTGATATAACATTAATTGCAAGAAATGGAGCATTCAATAAAAACAACAATTGTTTATTAAGGAACAATTTTCCCTTAGGTTGCTTCCCAAGTAATACCCTTGTTTATTGTTGTTGGCTCAACTCCATGTTTTCCTCATCACGTGATAATTTTTTTATCTCTAGGGATCACAACTTCTCCATTTAAAATTCTTTAGGATAATGCTTAAGTTGACGACTACTTATACACCATAGGGAGAGACATTAGTAACCACAAAAAGGATTGACCCAATAAGAATGTAATTTATGTGGAAATAGTTTATATCTAAAGCAATAAAAAAGAACTTTTTGTCCAACAATAAAGCTAAAGCTTTGGTCTTCTATTCAAGTAAAACTAAATCTAGTTTATCTATACATTTATGCTCTAAATATTCATATGCTAAAGGATCAATCACATTAATCACAAAAACAGAATGATAATCTTTGGGGGTGCTTTTAATTTCATGACAACAAAAATATTGAAATGAGTAAGTTACCCTCACGAAAATCTATCTTAGTTTGAGCTATGTTAAGGAATAATCTCCCCTGTAAGATATGCATGAGATTATAAGAAGTTTCATCATTCATATCAACTACATAAAAATCTACTAAGAATACTAATTCATTTACCTGCATTAAAACATCCTAAATTATCTGTTGTGGATAAGAATTAGTGCAATTAGCCAATTATACATTAACACTAATTTCTTTCAACGAGCCTAATTTTATAAATCATACATGAAACGATGCATAACATTAATTGATTCTCCTAAATCTAACATGTCTTGTTTAATCTTAGTGTTACCAATTTTATAAAGAATGGTAAACATGCCTTGGTATAGTTTGATTTCTCCTTGGATCATATTAAAACCTAGTGATTAGTACCCGCAGAGGCAGGAATTATGCATTGTAAATGACTCGGTGACATGGGCCGTATTCAGCAAAGGTACATGCTGAATATATAAAAGTGGAAAAGAGGCAAGCTGTTTATAGAAGCAAAGATGACACCAGTTAACATGACAGGATTCGAATTCAAGATTAGCACTATCATTATTGTCAAGGAAAGGGATCAACATGATGATATTGAACAATGGGTACCAAACACATTCTTTAAAATCATACAGAAAATTACCTCACCCTCCTCTTTTTTTTTTTTTCCTCTTCCTTTTCAGTAAGTTAATAACTCAAATAAATCCAAAAGCGACCGAAGAAACTTGCACCCGTAAACAATAGAACCCATGTATAGTACAGTTTCCGGAAAACATATCAGCATTTGTAGTGTTCAAACTGATACTCAAGTAATTGTACGTACCGACAACAACCACATAAAGTAAAAGATGCCTTTCAGATCTAATAGACTTCGTATGCCTTTCTTATCCAGTTAATATTATCATAAAAATCTTCAAGTTTAAGAATCAGTTTGCAAATTAACAATGGATCGAATGAGTAATGTATGAAAAGCAAAAGAGTTAACGAGAATAAGAAAATATCTGTGTCTCTTTAATGTCAAAGTTTGATGTCACACATTAGGAGATCCTACCCGACAAGAATAGACAGGCATTACGATTTAGGTGGACATTCTTACCCCGCCCCACTTGTTTTCAAAGTGTGATTTAATTAAGAGCGACTGGAAAATTGTCATTGTTTCTTTTAAAATTCTAGAATAGAGTGAAAAATTGTCCCCAACTAGACTTATATTTCATACAAAATTACAGAAATAGTTCATTTTGGCGTATACGTTATAAAACCCTACCCTTCAAGTTTTGTCTCCATCAATGTTCTAATCCTTGAAGTTGTCTTTCAAATACTACCTCCAGAATCACCTGAATAGGATAACAATGGGGAAAGTTATTCCCAAATTGGTGACTTCTCCTCAAACTCATTACCTATAAGACAATGGATCGAACATAAGAGAATATCACATGATTCTAAAAGAATATGCTATACAATGCTAAATCACAACTAACTTAGCCCCTGTAAACATGGCTTGTTTTAAGAAACTTCAACAGCATGAAAGCTATCAATGATTCATTTTTTTATTCACAAATCAAGATGATATGAAGTAGCTTGCTTATAACCACCTTAACTCACTCTTGGGTACTAGTAGACCTCACCGCCGATGGAAGTATCTTAAACTTCACTTAGCCCTCCCTAGATCAATTGCAACTACATAGACGTATTTACTTTTTTCTTTATTGAAGATAATTATAAAAAATGAATCTCTTTAGTGTCAACAAAGACAAGGCACCTAATCCTAATGTACAAAACAATTTTTTTAAGAAAATTCATAGTGCTAACATCGTCCATACCATAAAATTCACAAAATGTCACACTAATCCCTAAGATTCCTAGTCTTCACCCTTGAAGACCCATTTTACCCATTAATGTTATACACAAAATTTGACAGAAGCTCACACTCCTTGACAATATCAGTTGCTCTTTAAATGATTTTATACAAGAAAGGCGTAAATATACTATTGATCAAAGAAATATTGTGTAACTATCACAAAAATATAGATAGTAAGAGATGTTAGCTAAATGTGGATTTCTAAAAGGCTTTTAACTTGCTAGACTTAAGTTTCATAGTTGATTTAGAAAAAGCTTTTAGATACCTATACCATTTCATTAAATGAATTAAAGCTTGTATCAGTTCTACCTCATTTGTTATTCTAATCAATAGAGATACCATTGGATTATTCAAAGATGCTAAAAGGGTACGAAAAAGAGACCTCATACTCTTTACCTTTTTTTCGATAATCTATAAATGTTTATCCTTATGATAAAAATAAAACAGCCAACTCTAGATTAATCAATCACTGAAAATTCTCTAAGCTTTATCTTTTTAACCTGATCATTGCTTGATCTTTTTTTTTTTATTTTCACAAAATGTCTTCCTTTCATTAATTTTCTTCTCTCATGTTTATCAAATTTTGAATCCACATTTAATTTATAAATCAACATAATAAAATTTTTAATCCTCATCTTTATAGGGCTCATTAACGAACCTCACCAGCTTACTAAATTTCACTTTAGATCACTCTCTTTTAACTATTCAGGGCTTCCTCTTTTACAAAAGGACAATCATCTTGATTGTCTATCATTTATACAACTATTATATGATAAAATAAACTCTTAGACTATCTTTATATTACATTTGGTTTTTATTTTATCATGTCAATTCTTAACTCACTTATGATCTTTTAGGCTAGTCATATTTTGATTCCAACTAGTATCACAAAATGAATAAAAATTTTCAGTTAGACATGGAAGAAACTCCTAAAACCTAAAGGCTCAATAAGGAACAAAATTAAGCACATAGTAGGAATGAAAGGTCAACATTTTTTGTCCAACGCTTGATATAGATCAATATTTAGAGCTGAATTCTTAAGAGAATACTTTATTGAATAACCTTTGAAAAGTTCTTAGGTTAGGAGAACATTATCTCCTATTTTCCTATCCTTTAAGAAAGGTCACCAATAGTGATTAATGATTTTTAGAAGAACCTTCTTCAACCTATTTGCAATCAATTTAGAAATTATCTTATAAATGGTATTGCATAAGGATACATGATTGTAGTCTTTAAAAGAGCTTGGGGATTGAGTTTTTGGGATCAAGCATATGAAAGTTCTACTAATTTATTTTAACATTTTCCTAAGAAAAAAGAATTTTGTCACTACTTCAGGGATCACGTTACCAATCATTGTCTAGGATTATTTGAAGATGAATCCATTCATTCTATTAGGCTTAGTTACCTTGTTGGGATTAAGGAATTGAACCACTTCCGTTATTCTCTGTGATTAACTAGTTTAGCTAGTAAGCTTATATCAAAAAAGAGGTTTTCACCAATTATTAATCAATTGATACAAATAAAGGATGATATATCTATGTTTGTTCCCAAAGTTTGAGTGAAATAGCTATAGGCGTCTTCTACTAAACCTTGAAGAGTATTGATCTATAACCTGAGTTGTTCTTGATTCAGATAATTTTGATGGTGATTTTTTTTGCAATGACTAATTTTTGGAACAAGGAGATGTTTTTATCCCCTTTCTTGATCTATATAGCTCAGGCTCTCTATTACTATATAGAGTGATTGTAATTCACTCTCTACATTTAGTTCAAAAGTGCTACCTTTCCCCCCTCAAAGAGGATCTTATCATTAGGTGATAGATAAAGTTTTTCTTACAAATTATAGAGCTATTCCCTTGCATCCAATACTTCTTATTGAGAGTCACCAATTTTCCTTTAATTTAAAGCTTTCAATTCCTCCTTCATCTGAACAATTTTCCTCATGCATTTAAAGAACTTATACCCTTGACATTATAATTAGTACCTTGTAAGATGTCGTCATTAAAGCCTTCTATCTGGGCTAGAATTTGATCAAGCTGAATGGTAATTTGATTATTCTAGTATATAGAAGGTTTTGAATTTTAATTAGCATAAGGGTAGATACCATGGTATTTTGGAATAATGCAGTGCTATTAGGGAAGCTTGAAAACCATTATTCATTACCCAAAGCCCTATCTATCTTCTTTATCAAATAGTTGTTACCCTTTTATTTATTGGACCAGATGTAAAAGGTTCTTATCATCTTGATATTAGTCACCTTGATTGAGCTAGTACATCCTTTGAAGTCATTCAAGATATTCCTTAGGTAAGAATCACCCCCATCTTCATTAAGGTGTACATGCTCTTAAAACCACTAAGTAAGATTTAGTGTTTGGAAATTATAGCTCCAAAATCTTTTATACATTTCCACTAACTTGTTCTTTTAAAAGAATGGTTATAGGCATATATAAATATAAGATGGAAGGCCACCATTTCCTGTATCAGATAAACTTTAAAACAAATAAATTTCTCATCTAATATTGGCTTTAGGACTTTAATTCTATCTTGGTTGAGTTAAGGTTCTTGCGTCTATCTTCTCTAAACTTAGTTTCCAAATTACAAACTATGAAAGGCTTGTAACTTTAAAGAAAAATTAACAGCTATTTATTTTGTAGATCAGTTTAGCCCTCCAATGTTCCATGCTAAAATCAACATTATTCAAGGATGGTTTAGAGTGCTTTCTCCTTTAATTAGATCTCCCTTTGACTATCTCCTTAAATATGTTTATGTGGGGAGATACTTTTGGATTTTAGTTTGTATTAATGCTACACTACTTACCATACCTTCATTATTTGTTGATATAGAACCAACTTAAGTTAACTTCTTTAAAGCAGGCGCTAATTTTGCACCAATTTTAGATTGATTCTATCTTTACTCGTATCCTAAGTTTCAGATGGAACCATTATAAAAGCATTAATATGCTTATCTAGATGATAAGGAAACTCTATGTTGCTTCTCTTCTTATTTGATTCAAAGATTAAATTCACAAAGTTAATGGTATTCACTTATGATGAATGTTTTTTTCCTTATAGTTGTCATAATTTAGAATCTTTTGAATGGTTTAGTCTCTAAGTATAAGGAATAGATACTAAGCCCTCAAATAAAGAACCTTTTCATATAACCGTATAAGAGGAATGAATTCAAGAAGAGGGTTTTGAATATCCATTAATGTTGGATAGGAAAAAAGAAAACATGTCATATTTGGAGAACCGGTAAAATTCAAAACTTTTTAAAAATCTTATTAGCAGCGGAAAAAATATATCCAAATCATCATGCCAATCTATACATGATATGGCATAAGGATAATAATAGACATAAACAAGATGAAGAGTATTACCAAATCCTTTGCTACAGTTTTAATTCCTTGTTGCGCTCTCCTCTCCTTCTTCTTGTATCCAAAGCCACTTTGCTTAGTTAATCTATCCTCTCCTTGTTGTTGTATCCTTAACCAATTTGATTTACCTCTTGTTCTCTTAGGACAACTAGGTTAACAAAATCCTTTGGTGGTAAAGGAGAAGAAACTCTTTGGAGGAGTATTTTCTTAGAAAAAAAAAAGGAAACAATGAGACACTTCTTATACTAAGTTTCAGCCATGCATAGCTGAGAGGAGAAAGTTGGTCAAAACAATGCAAGAACCCTTTTCTTACACTCCTAATTTCAATTATGCATGATAAGAGAGAAGAGGGGAAACATCCAATGCATCACACCTTTCTTTAGTCAAATATAAAGAAGCCATTAAATGAGACTCCTCATTTGTTTTAAGATGGCTATATGAAAAGTCCAATCACCTAATATTATCCTGTTAATTTTGGTTTTTGATGATGTAAGAAGGAAGATGGTTCATCCAATGTACATCTTTATTCTTTAATCCAACCAATGCTAATAGGTTATATGCTAACATTAAAATATAACCATTAAAACATTTAATGGTAAGTTCATAACTCCATTTAATGGTGATAAACCATAATAAAGACCATATTTATTTAACATTTTAATGTCAAATTTACAGCTGCACATTCAACCTTAATAACTGAAATTTCTCCTTCATTTCTTTAAAAAATTTGTGTTAATATAATTAATTTAATCAATTACATTAAACCAAAGTCTAGCCTCTTTCTAAATCAACATTTGGAATTATAATTAACAATTAGTTAATGTACGCCCAACATTCCATTATAGGCTTCTAAAACCTCCATTTATATTTCTTACTTAGCTTGAGAGCCTTCCTTGAAGCTAAGTGGGGAATTTTATTAGAATTTGATAATTCAAGATCCAATAAGCCTAGAATTAATTCTAGTTTATTAACTAAATGTCATTCCACTAAAGATAGTTAGTGAACTCTTAAATTATTAAATATTATGAGAACATATATTTTATGTCTAATTGCAAATCTTATTTAGAACATTGTTATAATCATCCATACAATAAAGGGTAAAATTACCAATTTGCCCTTATGTTTGTTTTCCCTTCTAGGTCTCCCATTTTACTTTATATGGTGATTAACACACAAGATCTCATCTTGGTGTTAAGACTTTATGGGTAGCTAGTTCATCAAACTACTAGGGCAAGTTTAATCCCCAAATCTCCTTAAAATATCTAGAAGTGATGATAGCACTATAAACTCTCTTTATTTGAGTGAATGTTTCCTGATACATGTTTTAATTGATAATTCCAACATACATATATTAGATTAATACTCTGTAAAAATCCATTCTGATCATATCAAGAATTATAATGAAACATATACGAGTTCACCACTCATTAAGATTGTGGTCCATAATAAACGAATGCTTAAGTTGTATTTTTTAAGATTAAAGTAACGTCCCACTTTATTCTTGAAAACATACTTGATTCCAGATTCATTTATTAGTTCGATTATCGATAGTCAACTACTATCATGATATGAAACTCATCATTCTCTTTGAGTAAACTTCTTTACTTATATGGAGATAAATCGCAACACTATAGTCTAAACCATAATCAAGCAACCAACTTGATTATTCAACTGTGAATCCATTAATTTAGATTCTTATAATATACATGTTTCCTATACATCTCTATATATATGTATATTACTTACAAAAGAATCTTGGTACCTTTTGACTAGATATATAATGTTCACACAAATAAAACCAAACTCAAATAATAAATATTTTCATTACAAAACTGTAACTAAAGAAGATAAAGTTACATGCAAATACACTTACTTTTCAAGGCACTAAATTTACGTAACTCCGACAATCTCCCACTTTCCCTAAAGCAAGTTTGACATATCCCTCATTCCCATCCCTTCTAGATGACCCTTATAGCTCTTTTGAGTCAATGTCTTTGTGAATACATCAGCAAGGTTTTGTTCTGTGGGAATCTTTACCACATATACCTCTCCACGTTGTATTATCTCTCTTATGAGATGATACTTTTGTTCAATATGTTTGGCAACTTTGTGGTTCCAAGGTTCTTCAGAATTAGCCACTGCCCTACTATTATCACAATAAAATGTAATGATTTTTTTTGCCTCTAGAACTACCCCTAAATCATTTAGGAACTTCCGGAGCCATACTACTTCCTTTGCTGCTTCACAAATAACAATATACTCAACCTCTATAGTCGAATCAACAATACAAGATTGCTTCACACTCCTCCAAACTATAGCTCCACCTCCTAAAGTAAATATAGAACCAGAAGTTAATTTTCTTCAATCAACATCTGATTGGAAATCAGAATTTATATATCCTATCAAAAAGTTACTTCCATAGTAAACAAGCATTAAGTTCTCTGTCCTACAAAGATATTTAAGTATACACTTAACCGCAGTCCAATGTTCCATTCCTGGATTAGATTGAAATATGCTTACCAGTCCCACCGCGTAATAGATATCCGGTTTAATGCAAAGCATTGCATACATCAAACTTCTAACTATCGAAGCATATGGAATATTACGCACGTGTTTAACCTCCTCTTGGGTTTTAGGTGCTTGTTCCTTTGAAAGTTTGATTCCATGTCTAGTAGGTTTGAAACCCCTCTTGGAATCTCGCATGGCGAACTTATTGAGCATATTCTTAATATAGGTTAATTGAGACAAGGCTATTTGTTTGTTCCTACTATCCCTTATAAGTTTGATCCCTAGAACATAGTTAGCCTCTCCCAAATCCTTCATTGATAACTGTTTATTCAACCATCCTTTAACCGTAGATAACATTCCCACATCATTCCCAATGAGCAGAATGTCATCAATATATAATATTAGGAAAGTAACCTTGCCTTCTTGTATTCTTTTATGAACACAAGGCTCATCTAGGTTTTGTATGAACCCATAGGTTTTGATAGACTTATCAAACCTAATGTTCCAAGACCTAGATGCTTGCTTAAGTCTATAAATGGACCTTTGAAACTTGCAAATCTTATGCTCATTTCCTGGCTCAATGAATCCTTCTGGTTTGGGCTATATAAATGGTCTCCTCAAGTTAACCATTAAAAAATGTGGTCTTGGCATTCATTTTCCATATTTCGTAATCAAAATAGGCTGCTATGGCTAAAAGAATCCTAATGGACTTAAGCATGGCAACCAGATAAAAAGTCTCCTCATAGTCTATACCCTCTTTTTGAGTATAGCCTTTAGCTACCAATCTAACTTTAAAGGTCTCTACCTTTCCATTCGATCCTTTTTTCCTTTTGTAGATCCATTTACACCCTATGGCTTTTATACCTAGTGGTAGATCTACAAGGACCCAGACTTCGTTAGTGTACATGGAATCTATTTCCAATTCCATCTCCTTTAGCCATTTTTCTACATCAACATCATTAATAGCCTGTGTATACGTAATGGGATCCATTTCCTCTTAGTCTGAGATGGCAATTAAGCCTTCTCCTAAACCTATATACCTATCTGGCTGTTTCATAATCCTCCCACTACATCTAGGCAAAACTTGATGTTCAAGTTGCACTTCTGATTTAACTCTTAAATCAATTTCGACATTTTGTTCTGTCATATCCAAAACAACTCTTGGTTTAGATGAAATTGCTAACTCTTTAGTACTACTTCACATCTTCCTTTGTGATTTCTCACAAACTCTTCCTTTAAAAAGGTCTCATTCGTCTACACAAATACCTTCCTATCCTGAGGACTGTAAAAATAGTACCCTCGAGTTTTCGTAGGATATCCTACAAACAAACATACTTCTGACCTTGGTTTCATCTGTATGGATTCAGACTTTAAAACATGGGCTGGGTAGCCCCAAGTCCTTAAGTGCCTCAATGAAGGCACTCTGCCAGTCCACAACTCCCTAGGTATTTTAGGCACTGATTTAGATGGAGCAAAGTTAAGAAGATATGTTGTCGTTTGTATGGCATATCCCCAAAACGTTCTAGAAGGCTAACGTTGGACATCATTGATCTTACCATTTCCATTGTCAATTAAATATTGCTGGAACTCTCCAGATAAGTACTCAACACCTCGATTCGATCGAAGTTGTTTTAATGGCTTGCCTAGTTACTTCTCAACTTCAGCTTTGAATTCTTTGAACTTTTCAAAGGCTTCCCTCTTTTTAAGCATCAAATACAAATTGTCATATCTTGAGTAATCATCTATAAAGGTTATGAAATATTCATTGCCTCGTCTAGCTTGTACGTTCATGGGCCCACACATATCTATTTCCCTTAGAAGGAAATGGGGCTTTGGTCATTTTTCCTTCAATACAAGATTCACAGGTGGGTAATGGATCACTATCCAAGCCTATAAGGATCCCAAACTTTACTAACCAGTCAACTCTTTTTTTATTGATATGACTCATTTTTAAGTGCCACAAATATTTTGAATTAATGCTAAAGTAATTGGATTGTCTTAGTTTTATCAATTCTGTGGTGTTTAGTGAGCATGACATAGGTTCTATAAAGAACAATCGCCGTTTAATTATCGCATCATAAATAAAATCTTTATTCTCATATATTGAAACAATTTTTCTAAAATATAAGGAATAACTAGTTTTTATTAGACAAAAAACAGAAATCATGTAACTTACAATCATTGACATGTAATAAACATCCTCCAAATATAACCTATGATCACTAGGAAAGTCCAAGATAACTACTCCCACTGATTCTGCTGAAACATAGGAACCATTTACTATCTTGACTTGAAACTGGCCTTTGGGTAGTCTTCTCCTTTGATGGAACCCCTACAACAAATTGCAAACATAGTTAGTGACTCCTGAATCTAATATCCAAGAAATAGATAAATCTGCCACATTTCTAGTTCCTAACAAACTCAAGAAACCCATACCTTGTTTGTTTTTTAGGGATTCAAGGTAGACTGGACAGTTTATTTTCCAGTAGCCCATCTCATCACAGTGGAAACGCTTTCCTTTAATGTTCTCTTTGGCCTGCTTTTTCATGGCTTTGGCCTTGACCCCTATTTGGGCCTTCTTTTCATTAGACCCTTGCCCTTACCCTTGGCTTAGAAGAAGATGCTACATTAGCTTCGGGCCTATGAGCCTTGATATTCAATATCTCCTCCGTGTTTTGGAGGGTATTCATTAACTCACTCAAGGTGTAATCCTTACTGTTGATCTCATAGTCTAACTTAAACTGTTGAAAAGAATAGTTAAAGCTATTGATGATCATAATCATATGAGTGTCTGCATCAATATCCACCCCAAGCATCTCAGCCTCAGTGACAATAAAGATTACCTTCATTATGTAATCTCGCACCGACTCACTAGGTTTCTATCTGAGATTATGAAAGACTTAGATAGATTTCACTCTTGCAGACTTGGTCCTCACACTAAACATCTCATATAGATGATGGACCATTGAACTAGCAGTTTTCATATAAGCAATTTACTTTTGCAACATACCGCTGACAGAAGCTAGAATCTAACACTTTGCAGTCTTGTGAACATTCTGCCAATGCTCATGTTGTTAGACTTACTCAAGATTTGAATCTCCACTCAGAGGTGTAGGCTCATTTTCAGTTAACATCCTTGAATTATGTTCATATTAAAGAACAACGTTAAGGTTACGTCTCCATTCATTAAAATTGTCTCTATTTTCCAATTTGTTATTAGTCAAGATCAGGGTGAGTGGATTCATTTTGTGGCTAATTATGTCTGAAAATATAAATTATTAAAACATGAGCATACTAGTCAACAATATTGGAACTTTGTATAAAATCATGAT
>JANJEY010000009.1:7033953-7046141 GCA_024703695.1 Erythroxylum cataractarum
TTCATATAGCCATCTTAAAACAAATGAGAAGAGTCTCATTTAATGGCTTCTTTATGTTTGATTAAAGAAAGGTGTGATGCGTTGGACACTATTATCTTCTTTCTTTTCATGCATAACTGAAAATGAAAAGGTGAATTTTAGACTCTCTCTTCTTTCATGCATGTGTGAGCCGAAATTTGCATGAGAAGTATCTCATATTTGGCTTCGTTCTTTTAAGAAAAATATCCTCTAAAGTTTTCTTCTCCTTTCCTACCAAAAGATCTTGTTAACCAAGTTGTCTAAGAAGAACAAGTGGTGAATCGGATTGTTTGAGGACACAGTATTGAGAAGAGGAAACAATAACAAGAAGAAGAGGATACATAACCTTTGAGAGGATATGTTGCCAAAGATAGGATAGAACAGCGAGGAGTTAAAGCTATAGCGAAGGAGTTAGTAATATAATCTCCATCTTGTTCTTATGTTAAATATTATCCTTACACCATATCATGTATGGATTGGCATGTTGATTGGTTATCTTGCTTCCACTGTGTTATGATTTCTAACAAAGTTTTGATGTCCACCTTTTAACCAAATCTTGTATGTTTTCTTTCCCAATCCAACAGATGCTACATTAGCCTCGGGCCTATTAGCCTTGATATTTAATATCTCCTTCGTGCTCTGGAGTGTATTCATTAACTCACTCAAGGTGTAATCCTTGGTGTTGAGCTAATAGTCTAACTTAAACTGTTAAAAAGATGAGTTTAAGCTATTAATGATCATAATCATTTGCGTTTCAACATCCATATTCGCCCCAAGCATCTCAACCTCAGTAACTACAAAGATTACCTTAAGCATGTAATACCACACTAGTTCACCAAGCTTTTATAGGAGATTGTGAAAGGTTTGGATAGTTTTTATCCTTGCAGACCTGGTCCTCAAACCAAACATCTCATGTAGGTGATGGACGATTACACCAGCAATTTGCATTCATACAATTTGTTTTTGCAACGTTTCACTAATAGAAGCCAGAATATAGCACTTGGTAGTTTTATTAGCAATTTGCGATCGCTTATGTTATTGGAATTACTCAGAAATTGACTTGTCACCCAGAGATGTAGGCTCATTATCTATTCATACCCATGAAATTCATTCATATTGGAGAACAATGTCAAGGTTACGTATCCATTCATTAAAATTCTCTCCGTTTTCCAATTTGTTATTAGTTAAGAGCAAAGTGATTGGATTCATATTGTGGTCATTATGTCTGAAAAATAAATTATTAAAGAATGAACATACTAGTCAACAATATTGGAACTTTATATTAAAATCATGATGCATGTATGCAAGATGATAGATTTAACAAAATTTTTAAACAAATTAAATCTTTATACGACAGTTATTTTTCTTATCTATAATGGACTAAGTGTTAGTGGGTCATCTTATCCATTAAAAGAAAAACTAGGGCCCTCCCACTAAAAAATCTACCAAGTATCTTCATGTATAACTTTTTGAGAAGGGCCATAATTTGATCCATACATTTATCAATAGAGCTACGATGGGTAGGTTATTAATAAACTATGTTAAACGTGTAACCATTTGATTCATCCACTAAAGGTACTTGCAAACCATGCCTCAATGGAAGTTCACATTTGCTACCAATGAGTGGACTTATCCTTTAGGAAACCCAAAACTATGCAAGATCTAGGATTCATGTCCTCAGGTGGGGATTAACACTTCATCACAAGCAAATGGGCCATCATATGGAGACTGTGGACTCTCACATGTGCATCCTCTCCCACTCAATCATTTTGGTCTTTAAGTTTTAATAAATACCATTTTGTCTAGATGCAATTTATTATCCATCCTATATTGTTTCATTACATATCTCATACATAATGAATGCACGACAAAGCCTAGGGTTGGAAATTTTCTAAATGGCATACAATCACATAATATCGCATATTACTTGCATCTATCTATCCATTCATCTCATGAACTAATAAGCCACTTTTGATTGTCTATCCTAGAACCTAAATAAAATTACAAGGCTTTTAGGCCCAAAAATTTCTTCTTGGAGTTAGATCTTTTGCTTCGAACTCTTCGCTCACATGATTCAGCCTAATCAGTAAACAAGTGTTAATGGCATTTTTTTCATCAAGTTTTGTTTTTCATAAAACTGAATTTTTTTACTAGGAAAACAAAAAAAATCCAGCATTTGTAAACCTCATAACAAATGATTTGTCAATAGGAATATAAAATTCCAGCATTAGTAAAACTTACAGAACTAAAATTGTCAATAGGAATGCAAAATTCCAGCATTTGAGAATCTTACAAAACCAAAAAAAGCCATTATGCCAAAACAAAAAATCGAAACCATTACCTATCCTTTTCTTTAATCCATGGTTGCTCCATCTTCAATATTACAGAAATTTATACATTACAAAATCAAAGAAAATAGAAAAATGAAGCCAAAGAAGAAATATGACAATGATAGGTCACCCTCCTTGTTACAAACCAAACAAAGAAAACTTATAAGGTGATACTATATTCTATGGACAATCAAAAGGGCAAAACATACACCATATATATTTCTATCACATAAGAATATGCAGCATGCAAAATTTAATTGCCAACCCACGCATTATATATAGGAACCAAGATCATGCATAATAAAATAGATTTGATACCAATTGTTGGATCGAGAAACATCATCATATGAGATTTGGATAAATGGAAGATTTCAAAAACTTTTTCTGAAATCAAAACACAGCAGAAGCATAATAACCAAATCAACATGTTTAATCCATACATGATACGGTATTAAAAAATAAAGAACATAAGAACAAGAAGGGAATTATACCGACTCCTTGCTACAACTTTGACTTCTTGCTTTTGAATCCTCTCCTCATTAATGTATTCTCTCCTCGTTATTGTATCATTGACCAATCCGATCTACCACTTGTTCTCCTTGGATAACTTAATTAATAAGATCCTTTGGTGGGAAAGAAGAAGAAATATTGAAGAGGATTACCTTTTATGATCAACTAGATGAAGAACCAAAATGAGATAATCTCATTATAAGTTTCGGCGGAGAGAGTGAGTCAAAAATTGCAACACCTTCTTCTCTTTTTTTCATAAAATGAAGAACAAGCCAATAAATGAGACATTCTCATTTGTTTTAATATTGCTAGATGAAAAGACAAAAAGAAGAAGAATGGAACCTCTCAATTTCGGTTAAAGATGAAAGAAGAGAGTGATGTGCATCTAATGCATCACTTCATTCTTTAATCAAAAATAAAGAAGCTAATAAATGAGATACTCTCATTTGTTTAAGATGGTTATAAAAAAATATCAATAACCTAAATAAGACTCTTTCATTTTCGGTTATGAGATGAAAGAAGGGAGAGAGTACATCAAATGCACCTCTTCCTTCTTTAATAAAATGAATGCTGAAAGTTTACATGTTATCATTAAAAGACAACCATTAAAGTATTTAATTATAAGATCATTATTTCATTTAATGATGACACCATTAAACCATTTAATGATGATGAAGTATGATAAAAACTCATATTAAATGTGCAGATGTCCATTTAGTCCATTTAACCGAAATTAGTGTAAGTGCAACATTTAATCATAGACTTTAGAACCCAATTTAATTAATTCTTAATTAAATTGTTCTGGTTTTTGTATTTTGAATCTAATTCGGTCACTTCTTTCTTTTCTGTCTCATTTTTCTTTCCAAAAACTTCTATTTATTTTTCTTACTTTCCTTGATAACCTTCCTAGAATCCAAGTAGGGAATCTAATTGGACTTATATAATTTAGGCTCTAATAAGCCCTTAATTAATTTAATCTCATTAGAATTAATTCTAACTTTTTAACCAAATGTCATTCCACTAAAGACAATTAGCTGAACTCTTAAATTACTAAATATTATGATAATACATGTTTCTAATTAGATGTCTAATTGCAAACTCGATTATGAATCACATTATAGTCATCCGCACAATAAAGAGTAAAATTACCGTTTTGACCTTATATTGATTTTTTCTTCTAGATCTCTCATTTTACTCTATATGGTGATTAACACATAAGATCTTATCTTGGTGTTAAGACTTGATTGGTAGATAGTCTATCAAACTATGGATGCCATTTTAATCACCAATCTCTGTAAAACATCTAGAAGTGATGATATCACTATAAACTCTTTATTTGAGTGAATGTTCTTTAATACATTTTCCAATTAGTATTTCCATCATGCACACATTGGATTATAAAAATTCATTCCGATCATATCAAAAATTATAATGAAACATATATGAGTTCACAACTCATCAAGATTGTGGTTCATTATAAACGAATACTAAAGTGTATGTTTTAAGATTAAAGAAACGACCTACTTTATTCTTTAAAAAGATACGTGATTTCAGATTCATTTAATAGTATCATTGTCGATAGTCAACTACTATCATGATATGAAACTCATCATTCCCTTGAAGTAAATTCCTTTACTTACACGGAAATAAATCATAACACTGCAGTCTAAACCATAATTAGGCAACCAACTTGATTATTCAACTGTGAATCAATTAATTTAGATTCTAATAATATACATGTTTCCTATACATCTCCATGTTTATGTATATTACTTACAAAAGAATCTTAGTACCTTATGACTAGTTATATTATGTTCATACAAATAAAACCAAACTCTTTTGTTTTATTAATAATAAATATTTTCATTACAAAAATGTAACTGGAAGAAGATTAAGTTTTATGTTCAATTACTTTCTAAGGAACTATATTTACATAACCCCAACAGGTTGTGGTGTGGGTAGCTTTTGTGCAAGTTTTTGAACCTCTTCCAAGCTTCAAATAATGACTCCCCATCATTTTGCTAAAAGATTGTAATTTTCTTGATGATCTATGTAGTCTTTGTCAATGGGAGTACTTAGCAAGGAAGGTTTGGGCTACTTGATCCGATGTAGTAATCTGAGATGCACTAAGTGTGTTGTACCATACCTTGCCTTGATCTCTCAAAGTGAATGGAAATAATCTGAGCCTCACAACATCATCAAATATCCGTTGGAATCTAAAAGTGTCGCATATCTCCAAAAAGTTTGCTAGGTGGGTATCGGGATCTTTAGTTGATAACACATAAAATTGAACACTATTCTAAAGTATGTTTACGAGTGTCGTTTGATTTCAAAATTGTTTATTGTGACTGCAGGCCTTGCAACTCCCTGTGGACTAAATCTGGGCCTCATAAAGTCCATCAATGTTCTCTCATCCCCTCCTTGTTCTCTTTCTTTTGCCATATTTCTTTGAAGATTTTCTTGATGCTTTGGTCTTCTCAACTCTCGTTCAGGCCTTGTAATATCTGATAATTCTTCATCACTAAATTCAGTAGACCTTGCTCCTTATGTTTATACACCTGCAAATATACAAGGAAAAGTATCAATAACTCTCAAATCAAAGTTATCCAAACTAAACAATTTACTAAACAAATAATCCCTAGCAATGGCGCCAAAAATTTGTCAATTGCAAAACCAATTCACTAGTTTTATGCTCAAAATTGCAAGTATATGGGGTGTAACTTTTAGTAAAGAATAGATATCAATCCGTCAAAAATTGTGTTTAAATGCTACTTAATTCAGGCTACTTTGTTTGAGAACCAATTTTAATAAAAAAACTGAAAAATTAAACTAAATTAAAAAACTGACAATGAACAAATGATAAAGGAAAAGTGCATAAACTTAGAATTCAATATTGAACAATTAGAGATCACTTTTTTATATCTTATTTGCCTCCTACCTTGTTAATTGAATTGTGCCTCACCTAAAATGTCCTAATGTATTAACTACACTCTCTCAAGATGTAATTAATTGTCCTTATCCAAATTAAATAGAAATGATTAAGTAATCTCTCAATCTACAAAATTAGTCCACCAATTCAACTAGTTATGAAGTTATCCTATGGGTAATCAAATAATTAGCCAAGATTTCCCTCTAACTAATTAGTCAACTTGATGAATATAGGTCTATAGAGTGCCAATTCTTATTATACAAACCTACATAATTTATCTAACTCAATTTCTCAATATATTGCAAGATATAAGCACAACATTCATCAAAAGTATCATTCATTCAAATCAACAAAGTAGGAGTTCATCAAGTAGTTCAAAAGTAATCTCTACAAATATCTCATCTACTTATAATGTCATTAACATCCCCAATAACTAGAAAATCCATACTAAAAACGCTAGAAGAGAAACAACTAAATAAGAACTAGATGAAAAAAACTCCTCTTCTTTGCCCAAATCTAAAAAATTGGAGTTGGTGTGCTCTTTGCCAATTTGGAATGACAATCTTGATTCTCTACCTTTCTTTAGGCTCTAAATATGTTTTTTGGCTCAACGAGACAAGTTCTCACAACCTCCTTTAGACCCTAGGGATTTGTTTTCTTATATAGTCATAAAAACCTAAAAATAAGTGAAATCTGCGTCTCTTTGGGTTAGGGATCCCACAATTGTTGGAATTAGCATAAATCACATGATCGTGGGTTCTTGTCTTACAATTCCTCCACTTCTCTTTTCCTCTCTTAGTCCCTAATCAATCACAAAAGTGACTACCATCCATTCTTACATCAAAATGATCAATTCTTATCCTAAATAACATCAAACATAAAAGAACAACCATGAAGATCAAACTAAACGAAAAGCATACAAAATAAGTCATAAAACACAACAATAATAACTTACTGTGTAAGAAACAATATTCCAGTATATTACATTATGAACATTTCTTCTAAACAATATTTTACTATATTACATTATGAGCTTTTTCAGCTATCCTAAATAACAATTTTATAATTTTACATCTATTTGCATTTTATTTTAAACTATTCTATTTCATTCTATTAAAAATCTTACATTCAATTAAATATAACTTAAGAGTGCAAGCAGAATAGCAGAGATAATTTGTTTCTCTACTTCTATGATCTAAAATAAATCTTACCGTCTTATGAGAATGCAGCGGGTATCATCATGTCTTATATGAAAAACAATGCTATTCATTAAGACATATCTTCTATAATATGATTAATTGACCATGAGATTTGTTACTTAAACAGTCATGTTGGGCCGTTTTTTATAACTTGGAATTTTAAACATTTTTCCCTCGTCCACTCCTTCGAACTTCACTACAAACTGTCATTTAGATCATAATTTTGGGGTTTAATTGAGAGCCCCAGTGCCGAGTCGTAAAGTGCTGCGCGGATTGTGCTCCGGGACTCAGTATAAACCGTCAGATTTGATCGGAAGCATTCCAATTTTTTAAGATCTCAAATCATTGATTTTACCACAAGTTTCTTTGACCACGTCAACAATCATATTTATGAATAGGGTCGTAGCCTATGTGTGATGAGGAGAAGTTTGCGGCGTTTGCTTATTAGGTCTCCTGGTTACAGGGACAAACAATCCCATTTTCAGTTACGTTTGACAGAAAAGAGATACACTAATAGCGATAATCCCCTTAAGAAGAAAAAGATAAAAATAAGCATTAGAGAGGAATTTTGCTGTTGTAGGAACAGTGATTGATCGAAACATGCCTAGCAAGCTAAGGAAGGCGCTTGGGGCTGTGAAAGACCAAACCAGTATCAGCCTTGCCAAGGTTTCCAACAATAATTCCTCAAACCTCGAAGTTCTGATTCTTAAAGCCACGAGACACGATGAAGTGCCCATTGATGAACGTTACGTGCAGGAACTGCTGGGTCTCATCTCATCCAACAAATTATATGCCGCTGCTTGTGCACAAGCTATTGCCAAAAGAGTTGGCAAGACGAGGAATTGGATGGTGGCTGTCAAGTCCCTCATGCTTGTTCTCAGGATTTTTCAAGATGGTGATCCTTTTTTTCCTAGAGAAGTACTCCATGCAATGAAACGTGGCGCTAAGATTCTTAATCTCTCCACATTTCGCGATGACTCAAATTCAAACCCGTGGGATTATACAGCCTTCGTTAGAACATTTGCCCTCTACCTTGATGAGCGTTTAGACTGCTTTCTGACAGGTAAGCTTCAAAGAAGATTTACTAACAGAGCTAGAGAGCCTATGCTTCCTAGAACTCGTCGCGGAAATGATTCAGTTATTGACATGAAACCTGTAATGCTGATTGACAAAATATCTCATTGGCAAAGATTGCTCGATAGAGCAGTTGCAACTAGACCAACTGGTGCAGCCAAGACAAACAGGTTGGTGCAGATCTCTTTGTACGCAATTGTGCAAGAGAGCTTTGATCTCTACCGGGACGTATCTGATGGACTTACCCTTCTCCTAGATAGTTTCTTTCATTTACCATATCAATCTTGTGTCAATGCCTTCCAAACATGTGTCAAGGCCTCAAAACAATTTGAAGAGCTTTCTTCATTTTACGATCTATGCAAAAGCATTGGGGTTGGCAGAACTTCTGAGTATCCAAGCGTGCAAAAGATATCCGAAGAGCTCATAGAAATATTACAAGAGTTCCTGAAAGATCAAACTTCTTTTCCTGCATCTAGGAGATCACCTTCGCGTTTCCTTCTGCCTAAACCAACAGCTAAGGAGGACTCGTTCAGCTTTGATAAAGGCGAAGACTACGAGCAATCAGACACAGCAGATAGACCTTCTGAGAAAGGATCGGAATTTGGCTCACGTTGTACATCATTAGAGGATCTTATGAGTACCACAGATGTAGGAACCAGCCCACCTGCGATGGACCTCTTCTTCGAACAGTTTGAGAGGTTTCGAACGACAGAAAATGGAGCTAGTCTAGCTCACTCTCTCTCACCTACTTCATTGCCATGTGACCAAGGAACAGCAAGCGGTGGAAACAGCACTCTAGACCTCGTATCTTTGGATGATTGGCCATCAGAAGAGCCTAAAGAGGAACAAGAACGAGGACAGACAACTTTAGCCATGAACCCAACCTTAAATCAAGCTGAACCCTGGGAGCTCGTCCTAACAGTGAGTACAAACCAGCCAATGGAAGCTTCGCCATCAAGCAGAGCCAATGCAGTTCAGCAAACGAATGACTATTTATTTGTTGATGATTCACCTGCCGTAGCAAGCGGATTTCAGACCCCAGTTGCGAGCAACTTGTTTGATCCAATAACATCGCTGCAAGAGCAATACTACAATCCGTTCCTACAAGATGCAATTGACGCGCCAGCAGATGTCATCCCTGCCGAAAATCAATCTGTATTTCCTAGCAATAACTTGTTTCCGATGACTCCTACGTTTCAGGCAACGCCAACGTTCAATGCCCAGAATCCAAATCAGACACTTCAATGGCATAATGAAGATAACCCCTTCGGACCATGCCCTACTGGGTTGGTTAGTGCACATGGATGTAATAGTTCTGTGGATCAACAGAATCTGTTGCGTGAACAACAATTGTGGCTGCAACAGCAGGACAAGATTATAGCAAAAATTTGTCATGATTTGGGGACAAAAGAAGCGTATCTGTAAATTGTTACGACCAAATTACACTTTGCAAGTTTAATGTTATCAGTTAATCTTTTCCCCAGTACGAGCATGATCTAGGTAGCATAGCGCATAAAAATCCAAAGAAATTTAAATCTTCTTTAATTAGTACTCTTACGACCTGAGAGTCCATATTATATATCAAAAGAATACAATTGTTTGTATACAATTAAGTTCTAGATAAATAATATGATGTTATGACAGCACAGAATGCAATCCAAAATACGTAATATAATGGCAAGAGAACAACAAATAAATAGAGTTGAAGTGAAAGAGATTGTAAACTCAATTTAGAGTGGTTTGACAATTAATTTTACCTTTATCCACTCTCCAAGTAGTTTTATTTGGAGGATTTACTATCTTGTTCTTTTAATTAGGTAAAGAAAAACCTCCTTACAAGCTCTTCTTTGCTTGGATTAGAAAACAACGCTTTTACAATTTCTTCCTGATGATAAAGAAAAACCACAATCTTGGTTACCCTAAAATAAGCTCAAAGAACCACTACAACAAAAAGGCACATTTGACGTCGTCTAGTAGATGTCGTAGAAGCCAATCAGACGTCGCATAAAACCTTCTACGACATCTATTAAAATGTCACAATAGACGTTGTAGATTGTGGGGTAGATAATAGGTTTCTGCGACGTCTGATACAAAACGTCGTAGAATGGTTACATATTCTGCGACGTTCATAGAAACGTCAGGAAAGAGCGGTGTATTTTGCGACGTTTGGAGAGAATGCCAGTGATGGTTGTGGTTTTAACGACGTTTAGAGGACGTCGTAAAAGAAGGAATATTCTGCGACGTCTGAATTAAAAGACGTCGCGGATTGTAATTTTTTATAAAATGTAAATTTCCTGAAAATTAATTAATTTATAATAATTATGTTAATAATGTTTTAATATAAATTAGAATTTCTTGATTTGTATTTATTGATCTGAATATTGGAATAATTTTAAATTTAATCAAATTTAATTATTAAATTTAAAATTTTCAATTTTAAAAAAATTATTGAATAAATTAGATTTGTAATTAGCTTTTTATTTAAATTTGTTTCAAATTAACGAAAATAATTTTAATTAAATATTTGCTAATTTAAAATAATAATATTTATTTAATAACTATTAAATAATATTTATGAAATAAATTTGTTTAATAATTCTTCATTTTTTGAATATATAATAAATTTTAATTATTTTTCATGTATAACAAGAATTGAATAAATGCAAACAATTTATAATTTAATTGCAACTCCCGAATATGTCATAAAATGATAATTAAAATAAACAAAACGTCATAAGTATTTAATATATCAATATGAGTACATGTTTAGTCTGAACGAACATTATGTGTAGAACATAAAAGTTCCAATCGATCCTGCATTTCTTTAAATTGTTTAGTCAATTCATCGACTTGAGACTGCAATTCTTGATTAGCCCTCTTTGACTCTTCTAATTCGTCTCGAAGTCTCTTTCTGGTCGAAGTATTCCTTTGTGGTCGAGGCCCAATTCCCATGCCAATAATGTAATCTGATCTAGTGCCGAGGACTTTGTCGCACACTTTATCTACTATCATTGAATGACCTTGTTCTATTGAATGTGTCATTTCATGACACATTAATTCCTGGAAAAGTAAAAATTAATTACATACACATTCTCATTTAAAAAATATTTGTAAATGAACTATGTACTCACCCATTTTGCTTTGCTTTCGGCAGTTGTCTATTGATCTTTGCTTTCATCATAATGAGTGTGATATCATAGCTTCATCCGGTCACACTCTTCTCCATCCCTGTCACTCTGTTGTAAAAAACAATTATGACAAGTAATTCTTTTCATAAATTTTTAAATGTCAATCAAAGTAAAATATAATTAAAAATAGTAATGCACAATCTCATGTCGTATCGCTACAAAAGCCTTGGAGTCAGTGTTTGGTCGACATTTGACCTGACTCCGAGCAAGTTTGGCTTTTCGACTTTTTTCCTAATGATACACGTAGCAAAATCTATTATAACATATATAAATCACAAATCAAAAATCAAAAATACTAAAATACAATTAGTTATGAAAGAAGTTGTGAAATAAAGCTTTTGTATCAAATAAAAACTAACCTTTGTAGTTGAGTGCTCCTAATACTCACATAAATCTATCCACTCCGCCAGTGTGACATTATGCGGCTGCACATCCTTTCCGTGTTTGGTAAAATGTCTTTTTAAATTATACCTTTGATCTTTAGACCTTAAAGAAAGAAACCTCTTCATAGCAGCATGTATTTCGTTGTCAGTCCTCATTCCCTTAACGTCCAACTTTTGCTGCAAAAAATTATAAGTTATTGGTCAACGCTTTAACCAAATGGAAAAAGACGTACAAATTGGAATTGTTTAGAATACTTACGTCTAGCTTATCAAATGCAACGTTCAATTCCTCATTAGTAATTTTTTAAAATTTGCTTCTTACAGGCAAAGAAGTTCGGGATATCAGACCAATCTCACTCGATATGTTGGGCCCCGAAATTTTTTTTATTTAATTTAATTAAATATTTATTGACTTATGGATTTATTCGTTAATTATTTTTATTTTGACTTAATTGATTTAATTATGTGTTTATATAAATATTTTATGTTGGGCTTGGAAATTAGAAGTTGGGACTTTAAATGAAGGCTTGGACCTAATATTGGAAAGTATGGGCTTT
>JANJEY010000009.1:7129976-7139983 GCA_024703695.1 Erythroxylum cataractarum
TTGGGTTGTTAAGGTGTCGTGCTGGAATATTTGGAGTTTAGTTGGAATGAGTATTGTGGCCTAATGGAAATAATTCTTTCCAACCAGTATTTATTTGGTTTCTATTGCATAAATTTTAGCGACCAATTTGAATTATTTTTGCAACCAATTTTGGTTACTAGTAGGTATACATTAGGAACCATCCAAATTATTTTTGCGACCAAGTTTTGGTGGCTAACACATATACTCTAGTGACCAATAATTAATTTTTTGTTGCTAAATTATAGTGAATATAATACAATTTATGACGTTCAAACTATAGCAACAATTATTTGGTTGCTAAAAGTAAATTTTTAGCAACAGCATCATGTCGTCACAACATGGTTACTAAAAGAAATTTAATAGACCATTTATTGCAACCAGATAAAAATAACTGCAACCAATGACTTGGTTGCTGTAAGATTATTTTTTACCAACAAAAATAATTTGGTCGCAGTATGAATAACTATAGTAACCATTGACTTGGTTGCTATAAGATTATTTTTTACCAACAAAAATAATTTAGTCGTAGTTTGAATAGCTATAGTAACTATTGACTTGGTTGCTATAAGATTATTTTTTAGCAACAAAAAATAATTTGATTACAATATGCATAATTATAGCAATCATTCTAACATTACAACAACCATGAAATTTTGTATTAGCAAGTATAAATTTGGTCGCTAACAATTTTACCTTTAGTGACCAATTTTAAATAGTTGTTAATTATGTATTTTTAATAATCAACGTAATAACTCGTCACTGAGCACTTTTAGTAACAGTTCTATAATGACCACTTGTAACCAACCCAATTTTGATTGCTATAACTTTTAACGACCATTTTTTTACTTTTAATAATCATTAATAATAATTGTTGAAACTAATTTTTCTTGTAGTGAATCTTTTGCATAGAGACTAAGAGAAGGGTAGGTTAGAGAAATAATCTTTGTCAAAGAGAAAAAAGTGAAGATTAGCCTGTGCATAACACTCAACTAGAACTTAAGATAGACGTTTGACTTAGAAATGATAGTCAAATGATACCAAGATCAGAGACATTGAAAATGAAAGTGAATAGACAATGGAAAAAGCAACAGCTTAGACTAGAGCCTCGGCTAATTCAGCATATTGTCCCAACTCATGATAGAAAACAAGAGGAATTAATGCATATCAAAGCAAAGAAGTAAGACGAGCGCATTCTGTCTCTTTTATATTAGTTAGCTAGTTTGAATGGTATTCCATCATTAGATTAGTAATAGTCTGGTCTATTTCTTATTTCTAAATAAAACCAAGTTTTGCAGTTCCTTAATTGTATATCTACTAGATTCGGGTGTATGCAACTGACACTGCACTTGCTTGATGTACTTTCGATTTAACATTTTATTTACTTTTAATTTCCAGAAAAATATTTTGTTTGGTTAAAAAGTAACCATTGTGAACCGTGAATTTTGGCGGGAAGTAGAAAAGGGTAAAAGCTGAGCAAAAGTACATAACTACAACCGTGAAAGCCAGGCAGTGACGACGTGTGTGAGAGAGGAGAAGCCTTTAAGCATTGATTTAAAAGGGAAAGTTCACGGGGCATACACATTCGTTCCCTTCCGTCTAATCGCATATGATGCGAATGAAAAAGACGGTGAAAGAGCAGGCAATGACATGTGATCTTGTGGACCCACACATAAGATTGTTATTATATAATGTCTGGTACTTGCAGCTTTCCCATGTGAGGTCGCTGGCTGTGAATTTTGTTTCTATTGGATTTGGAACCCGCAATTCTTGTGCCAACATCTTTTGTTTAATATTATTTTTATTATATCTAATAAATTTTAATTATATATTTTTATAAATTTTATGTAAGTCCGACATATCTCACGTAATAAATGACAAAAATTTTACGAGACAGAATAAATTAAAATAATATTAGACAAAAAAATTTGACCACTTGCTACCCTGCATCTGCGCCGAGCCTCCCTCTCTTAAGTCTTGGACTCGGTTACTTTTCTTTTAAAACCCATTTCTGCTCAGCTCACCAGTCAAGTAGATCTTATTAGATTTGATTTGATTATTTTATATTAAATTAAAATTTTAATACTATTTTAAAATTTTAAATTAATATGATATTATTTATAATAACATAACAAATTTTCTCTCTTATTAAAAACTAGCAACAGGACAGGACCCGCCTCCCATTACCAAATCTACGATAAAAACCAACACAACTTGGGGTCCAGTCCGGTTCCACTGTTTTAAGAATCTACAAAAAAATGAAACCTACCAAATATAAAAAGATATAAAAAAAAAACAATACTCTGCAGATTTTGAAAGTAAAAAGAAAAAAAATGTTAGCTAATGTCATTCATACGGACTTGGTGATTTACATTGCCAAACAATTCGTTAATGAAGAAATGGAGAAAACATAGGATAGGGAAATGTACACAAATAGATAGTCCTCAACTCCATGAGTGAATAAATTAACATCAAAAATTAAAATCAAATGAGGATACTCCCAAAAAACCGCATCCTTGCTCCTTTCCTACATCTTATAACATAATAAAGAGTAGAGTAGGGTAAGTGGTATTGTATAAACTTTCTTTAGTAGTAGTAGTATACGAAAGTATGTTGCCGCCAAATGATACACATGGGAGTCCCGGTTCTTTGAGAGTTGGAAAATCCACAAGGGCTCCTGCCTCCTGCAGTTATAAGAATACACAATACGGGTGTTAACTACAGCAAACAAAACACAGTAAAGGGTTAACCAACTTGGTCACTTTTACAGTTAAGAAATCCGGCACCAATAGGGGTGTTAACTAAAGCTAACAAAACACGGTGAAGTGCTCACCATCTTGGTCCATTTTACAGTAAAGAAATCGGGAATTAGCTGCTACTTTTGCATGATTCCTTAATTCATGGGGTTAAGGCTAAGCCACCGCACTTTTGTGAGCTGTGCACAACACTAGCTCATATCTTACGAGACATTAAGGGGTAAAACTGTACTTTCAAGTTATATTATCCTTAATGTGGTGATAAATCAAAAGAGAATTTCGAGTTCCAGTTTTATCCTTTAAAATCGCGTACCTTTCTTGGCGGGATTAGTTATTCTTGTCGTCATTCCCTCCATGTCCTGGAGAAGATACTCTTGAGTCTATTTCCGGCAAGTCTCTGCAGCGCTTTTTTAGCTCCGGTGACGTCCATCTCCGTCAATCGTTGCAAACGGTGGTATGCTCCGGCAGACAAAAGCCTCTTTCTGCACCCATTGCTTCCTCCACTCAACAGCGCCACCACCACCATCACCGGCAACGTCTTGGCGACGAGCTCGTACGTGGGATCCAACATTAGAACCAATTTCATAACGCTTTTCTCATCTCTTATCAATTCTTTCCTATTGGATCGAACGGTCAACAAGGACACTAACGCAAACGCAGATGACTCCTGTAGACCCACCGGCTTCGGTGACTCCATTAGCTTCACCAATGAGCTCATGCAACTGGCAATGGCTCGCTTGTTCCCGTCGCTTATTGACAAACTAGCGAGAAGGGACGCAGAAATGTGCTGCACGGTTAAATTTCCGAGTTTGATAAATTCTCCCAGGTTAATGATAAATCCAGTTGATGATGATAAGACCCGAGATGTTGAATCTGAGACTGAGAGTGAGCTGAGTGCTCGCAATACGTGTTCTATTGTATCCGCACTTGACGAATCATGAATCAATTCCATTAACCTCTGCAAACCTTTTTCTTGTAGTATCAGTGTCCGAAAATACTCACCAGAAGATGCAAGTATTTGGATGCAATTGGCTGCTTTTTCTTGTGCGGCGTTAGAGCCTGAAATCGACAGATTGAGTAGAACAGGTATCGCTTCTTCCTCTGCCAGAGCCATTGTGATGTCCTCCGCAGAGGCAACGTTCCTAAGAGCCCCAGCAGCATGAGTCTTGGTAGCTTGTGAACCGGATCGGCACGCTTCAATCAATACAGAAACGCCACCGTAGGCCGAAATCGCCCAACCATTTTCAGGATCACTAGTTATTGCCTCAATAGCAATCGCCGCCTTCTCTTTCAAGGGGATAGACCCAGTGTCTAGAATTCTCAATAAAGGCCCTAAACCTCCTTCTTCAAACACAATCTTCCTGGATTCATCGTTAGCCGAAGCCAGTATCGACACAGACAAAACCGCGTGCTCTCGAATAAAATTCTGGGTGTTGTTAAAATCAAACAACCCGATCAAATACCCAACATTCCCCTCTTTAGCGACGACGCTTGCAGACTTCTTGTTGTCGTTTAGTAGCTGAAGAAGCGATTCCATGGCTTTCCTCTTAAACTCGACCCCACCAATCTGAAGCCTAGTGAAAAGATCCCGAACGAAGAAGATCAACTCCTCCTTCTCGGAGCCAGGACCAGGCTGCGAGAGAACGATGGCATTGGATTGGTGGAGGACTCCAGATCGGAGTAGCAAATCGAGGTCGTGGAGGTGACTGGAGAGAGAAGAGGATGCGATGTCGAGGTCGCTTTGAAAGAGAAGCTTACCCCCATTGAAAGAGGAGAGAGAGGATTGGTGAGAGAGAGACTGGAGGCGTTGGAGAGTGGAGAGAAGAGAAGGGAGGAGTGTGTGGAGGATCGGGTTTTGGGACCAGTGAGGAGAATGGGAGAGCGAAGAGATCGATGACTGGAGAGAGGTGAGTTTGGTGCGAATCACTTGCCACCGTCCGGTGAAAGACTGGACGTTCAGGGACGAGAAGAGGAGGAGTGAGAGGACGCTAGTGATCAGGTCGAGGAGTGTTTGTGGCGGTTGCTCCGACGGCAGCGACGGTGTGACGCTGGTGGGATGCATTTAGGCTGGGTCCAAACCTAGGACCGGGAGTTGGAAAAGTCAAAAGGCAACAGTTGAAAACGTGAAAGAGAGCAGAAGTTTTGTTTGGTGAGAGGGAAAGGAAAGACAAGTGAGGCAGGGAATTGGGTTTCTCTGACTAAAATAGCAGAAAGAGAGTAGAGAGAGAGAGAACGACAGCATCAGTTTGTAAGCTATAATGAAATACAAAATAAATGCATACTATTATATTAACAAGGTTTGGATCAATGCATTTATAACAAATTCCTTTCTCAAATACGACTTTATTTCTTTAAGCAGAAATAAAAAAATAACACTAGAGAAAGATAATCTTTCCTGAAACGTCAAAATGGACAAAAACAAAAGCCTTCCTTTCTATTAAATTAAATAATGGGCCGAGTCTGCCAATTAGATTACTTCATTACCCAAAATTATATACTAATTAGGCGATTCAGGCAATAAGCCTTCCGCTCCGTTAAACAACACGGCGGGGAACTCTCTTTTTCGAATTTATTACGGTCGAAGTTATGTTTTAATTCCTGATATTTATATTAAATTTTATTTTTTTGAAAAATAAATAACGTATTTATGATACTATTACAAAGTTACAATAAATTTTTGGTTATTAGCCTATGTGATACAAAAGGATCCAAAAGGGAAAGCAGTACATATGCCTTAAAAGTAAAAAAACTAAGATGAGTTATAAACTCCACCAACTTTTCATTTCTAAAGAGAGACTCTGCTCGGCATTTTTGGCATAGATGTTAGCTCTGATCGGGTTTACAATCATGTCTGCAATATGATATTTCTCTTCTTTCTTATCAGTGAATCTTTGGGCATTTTTTTCTTTCCAAATAATATTGGATGGTGAAAGTGAAGGCTACTTTGTAAAGAGAAGCATTAGTTTTTCGTTACTTAGAATTTCTAATGATCCAATTCAGTGCTTGTTTCCAATTGTATCGAAAGTTATGATTTCGTAACATATGCAATATTCTACATGTGTCTAAATTATATTGTTTTTAATTTCCTTTATATCTTAATTTTAGTTACAAATCTTTAAGTTTTTGTCCAAATGTAAGATAAATTGAATTAAAATGGTGTGAATATTGTATAAATATTAATAAGATTACTTTGTGAATTTTGTATGAACGTTGAAAAAAAAGTCATGTAAATTTTTGATGAAAAGAAAAAAAGAAAAGAAAAGCGGCAACAAGTGTCACCACCATGGTAACTTAACTTGTCACCCCCCCTGACCCATTTGTTTTCTTTAATTCATCAACTTATCATGTGTCATGGGTAGGGGTGATGACTCAAAACCCTAAACCTAGAGTCACATTACAAATAGCAAGGGAATAGAGAGTGGCAGCTTATCAATCATTTATCATTCACTCTTCATTCTTGACTCAATACACCAGAGACACTTTAGAAGAGAGAAAGTAGAGAGAAAGAAGGGAAGAAAAGAAGAGAATAGAGAGAGTCGGGGAAAAAGAGAGAAACATGGTAGAGATTTGGAAGCTGAACCAAGCCTTCGACTATTTGGTGAGAACAAGCTGAAGCAGAAGGCGAGAGCTAATGTGGAAAGCTTGAGAGGTACAGGAGACCACCGCACCTCATTTACTCGATCTCTATTTACTTGCTCAGTTATTCATCTATTGCAGTGTTTCTTGTTTATTTACTGAGCTTATTACTTTGTTAGCTTAACCGACTGTTACTTTGTTATCTTTTCATAGTTTACTTAGTATTCATTGTTTCATTGCTTTAATACTGGTGTTGATAGTAACATGAGACTGAAGTGTATGGAGATGATGAATTGTGTTTATGCTATGATTGCTTATCTCTTTTTTTTTAGAATTAATGTAGCTATTTTGGTTGATTATGCATGATTGAGCTACAAATTTGTTGTCTTATTTATTTTTGTGGTTTCTAAGCTGAATGGATGTAGTAGAATGACTAAACTTTGCATCAGTTTTAGTATTAAATGAAGGACTGAGAGGAGAAATTTAATACGGATCGAGAAACTATGGACATTTAGGTTAAGAACTAGAAATATATTAACTTAAGTGGTAATTAATAGTTAGGTTTCCATAATTAATTTGGATAAAAACCTGTTGAATACAAAAGTTAGATTAGTTCATTATTCAAGTTGATTTAAAACCCAATTGTTAATTTTAGTAAGACAACTATTCAATCATTTCCCTTAATTATGCATAGGAGATTAAATTAGCAAAATTAATGTAAAAAAATTCTAACATATATTCAATAATAATATACATTAGAATAAGTAAATAAAAATAAATGCGGAAGAAAACAAAATTACCTCTTGCCATTGTTGATTGCTCTTGAAGAGTTGCGTTTTTGGATTTCTTCTAAGCTCTCAATTCCCAAATACGATCATGTATGTTGAGAGAAGAGAACAGAAACTTAGGGACCTAAAATCAGAGGAAAAAAGCCTATATGAATGTGCTTCCATCAAGCACAATAAGAGTTACCATAAAACCAATAATTGAATACCACTAAATGCACGTTTGGACCATTACTATAGTAAGAATCTAAATGATTCTCACATTCTCCCACTTGGTCCATATGTTTAACTTAGTATCAAATCCTAGTCTAATCCAAGTATAATATATGAATCATAGTGATTAGTCCTCTAATACTTAAGTATTATCTTCCATGTATTATAGTATACTATAATTGTGTCATCTAAATGTGGTAACATTACTTAATGAATAAACCCTATGTTTATTTCAGGTCCAAAATAACCAAAATTCTCAAAATTCAATAATGTGTACCATAATATTAAAAATATTATAAGAGTTTCATGAAAATAACATTATCCATACAATGAAAACTATATAATAGAACTCAATCCCATTCTAACAACATGATCCCTGAACTTCATTGGTGACATGCCTTTTGTTAAAGGATCATCTATTATCAATTCAGTGTTAACGTGTTCAATGAAAACTTTCTTATCCTTAACATGTTCCCTTATAGATAAATACGCTTACTTCGACTACCACTCTTATTGCTAGAAAAATAACAGTTGAATTGTCACATTGTATTCTCAATGACCTAGAAATGGAATCTACAAGTTTAAGCCCATACATAAAACTCTTTTAACCACACACTATGTGATGCAGCCTCAAAACAAGAAACAAACTCAAGCTCTATGGTAAAAGTAGCAGTCACTCCTCTAAGATATTACTCCATTAGCAAACATTGTTACGTTAAAATGACTTTATGATTAATTTTGATGAAAACCAAATAATGATGAAGCAGCAAAATGAGACGGAAGAGCAAAAATGAGATGCAAAAGAAAAAATGAGACGGAAGCGAAATGAGACGCAAAAGCAAAAATGAGATGGAAGCAAAATGAGACGAAAGAGCAAAAATGAGATGAAAAAGAAAAAATGAGACGGAAGAACAAAAATGAGACGGAAGTAAAAATAAAACGAGAACAAAAATGAGACGGAAGCAAAAAATGAGATGGAAGCAAAAATGAGACGGAAGCAAAAAATGAGACGGAAACAAAATGAGAAGAAGCGAAGCAAAAATGAGACAGAAGCAAAAATGAGACGAAACCACAAATGAGACGAAAAAATCGAAGATGAAGAAACAAATCAATTTGAGTTAGTTATAGAACTCAACTGAATAACCGTTTCTTTAAAGATCAAGAATCAAGAAGAAGAAGCAGTTATCAAGAAGTAGTTGAAGACGAAGACTATAAATATGAGTCGAAGTCGAAGATTGAAAGAGTTAGTGATTTTGTTAGTGAATTTTAAAAAGCTAAATACTGTATTTATGCAAAACACGAGAGCTATATTTTCTGTAACAAAGCTCGCAATATTTTTCTGTGAGAAAGAAGAAAAGCTGAGAGCCTGAAGAGACTAAGAGTGAAAAAGAATACTTGTTGTAAGAGACCTGAAGAGGCTCGGTGAAAAGAATACTTGTACTTTTATAAAATATAGTGAAATCTCAGAAGGGATTCTGAGGACTGGACGTGGCCCACGGTTTGGGGTGAACGAGTATAAAATCGTTGTGTCAATTCTCATTGTTAACTCTTAACTCCTGTTTCTATTACTGATATAAATACTTCATAATATTGTTTGTCAATCTTTTTGTGAAAGCAAATTTTTTTAAAGAAAGGAGATTGTATTAAAAAATTCGAATACACAATTCAACCCCCTTCTTGTGCATTGTGTATATTGTATACTAATGTGTGATTAACTTCAATTGGTATCAAAGTTCGGTGTCCAAGAACCACCATAACAAAGTGTGAATGAAGATCCATGGCAGAGTCACATGTATACATAGCTGAAGGTGCCTCCGTAACTAGATCTCTGACGTTCAATGGAGAAGACTATCATTACTGGAAAGATAGGATGTGGCTCTTCATTGAATCTATTCATATCGATCTTTGGGATATAATATAAAATGGACCGTACACACCAGTAGATGAAGAAGGAAATGTTATTCCACGAATCAGATGGTCCATTGAACAAAAGACAAGATTCCAGCTAAATTCGAAGGCCAAGTTCTTCTTAAGCTGTGCCTTAAGCAGAAGTGAGTACGATAAAGTTCACAGATGTGACACTGCGAAGGAGATGTGAGATACGATATCCATCACACATGAAGGAACAAATCAAGTAAAAGAGTCCAAAATAAGCATTATTGTACACCAGTATGAGCTATTCAAAATGAAGGATGAAGAGTCTATCGATCAGATGTTTGGAAGATTTCAAATTATCATCAATGGACTTAAAGCTCTCAGTAGAATGTACGATAATCAAGATCACGTTAGAAAGATCTTAAGAAGTTTACTGAAGAGATGGAGACCAAAAGTTACAGCCGTACAAGAAGCCAAGGATTTGAGTATATTAAAGCTTGATGAATTACTTGGATCTCTGAGGATACATGAAGTTGAACTCAATGCAGAAGATGAGCCCAGAAGGGACAAATCCATAGCATTGAATGCTGGATAGAAGAATCAAAAGAATCAAAGGAAGAGAAGCTCATCGTCAAAAGTGTTGAAGATTGAGGAAGTCAAGGATGACGATTCCAATAATTCAGATCATGCTTCAAGTGAGGAAGATAATGAACTATCCTTTATCTCGAGGAAGATCAGACGCATGTGGAAGAAAAAGGCTAAAGGAAACAAAGAATCCTACTTC
>JANJEY010000009.1:7480329-7499250 GCA_024703695.1 Erythroxylum cataractarum
CGCACGCCGCGGCGTGCTCTTGAGCACGTCGCGACGTGCGGGTCGGGGAAACGGTCCCGAACCCAGAAAATCGCAGAACCCAACTTCAATTTCTTCCCTTAACCAAATCCAACACATATAAACAATAGATCAAGCATCCTACTACAGTTCTAACCCACTCTAAGCTTCAGATTCATTCTAAAATCATCAATCTAAGGATTTCTAGTTATTTTCACCCTAAAATCCTAAAACCTTCGATTCTCTCATTCCAAGCCATCTCAACGTTTAATCCAAATGAGAACATGATAGGAAGGTCGTAAACTTACCGATTGGAGTCCTAAATCCGTCGAAATCGATCGAAGTCGCAATTCCCTTCTTCCTCTCTTCCTCCTCTCTCGACGGCTACACACTTCTCTTCTTTCTATTTTTTTCTTCTCTTTCTTTTCCTTTTATACCTAGGTCTTTAAAACCTATGGGATGGTCAAAGACCAACTTACCCCTCCTCATAAACCTAAATCCAATCCAACTTAAATGATCTTCCCAAAATACCCTTACACTTTTTAATCCTCTAATTTCTTAATTAAACCTTAATTAAGCCCAATTAATCAAACCAAGCCCTAAACATAGAATAATCACAATTCACACTTAATAACATCATAAAAGAGAAATCGGGGTCTAACAATTTTAATTCGTCCATGTTTCTATAGTAACATATTATTCCATGTCCAAAATATGAAAGAAAGAGGTTTTTCCATGACTCTACCGCCCAGTGAATTCTGTTCCACTTAATCCCTCTATTTCATGGCCACATATCTTTCAAGCTAAGGAATGGGAAACCTTTCTCCTATTACATGAATCCAATTTTCATTTCATCTGGGAAAAGTCATCTTTTTCTCAACAATGCCTTTGTCATTTGACCCAATAGTGTTCTATTAAATAGGAACAGGTTTGATAAATATTAATAACTCTTGGATAGAGTATTAGAACAGCAAATACATTAGATAATGAACTATTGGTTCTAAGCATCGACATGTAGGTTCCAGATCCAAGTGGTAGTATCAGGTCCTTTAGCTATTGTTCTTGAGAAATGCCTATGTCTAGACCTCAAAAGAAGTTTTGATAGGATCCCTATCTACAAAAATTTTGACTTTTGGTTCCGAAGAACAAATAATCATTGAGTCCTCCTCTTTCCGGACAACATATACAAAGAGACTATCATACTCTGTGTGATAGTAGAAGCATTTAAGATATAGTAAAAAAAAGAATCTTTTTCCTTACAGTCTTCTTTTTTATGATAAGAAGGTGCTCTTAGTTTAATTCGATAGAACGTGGGTCTCTAAAACCCAATATTGTAAGTTCAAATCTTATAAAGCATGATTCTGTTCGTATTTTGTAAACAAGGATTGGGTTGCGCTATACATATGAAAGAGTATACAATAATAATGTATTTGGTGAATCAAATATAGGGTCTAATAACAAATTTCTAATTAGTTGCTAATATTGGTTGATACTTTTGGTTGATACGTACCCATATTTTCCCGTCTCGACGCACATTACATGTCATTCTCAACGTCCCGCTTCTATTTGTCTAGACGTAATCGAAGTGGGTTCAAGTACCTATAGAGCATATTTACCAAAACAAATATGATTACCTTGATAAGATATTCCTTTCAGTCTTCCTCTATGTTGTTTACATAATTGAGTTCTTTTAGGGTTATAGTTTATAGTTCTTTTTCTATTCCACCTCTACTACAGAATCGAACATGAAAGTTTCCTCTCATCCAGCTCCTCATGAATGAAATGATTAAAAAATAATAAAAATAAATAGAAATAATATGTGTGTGTGTGTGTGTGTGTGTGAGTGAGTGAGTGTGTGTGTGTTAGAATGTATATGTATATTTATAATACTATAATCAATTGTGGGAAAATTTTCATTTAATTTTTCATTTAATATGTTTACTAATTTCTTGAGATTATATATATATATATATACTTAGAGAGAATTAGATGTTTATTATATATTTAGATCTAATTATTTTTAGATACTCTCACTTTTGTTATAACATAATGTTATCTCAAATCTTTATGTACTTTATTTATTATTATTATTATTTATTTTATGATATGATTATCGGAATGTTATAATATTACTTAAATTTTAGGAATCCAACAACATAAAAAAAACCTTCACGGGCGAATATTTACTCCATCAATATTTATTTTTATTTCATTTGTAGGGTTAATCCATGAGCGCTCTAAATACATGGATTATTTCCTGGTTCGTTTAGTATTGAAGGGTTTTATAAATTGTAAAACTTGCTCAACATTACCTCTTTTCAGTTTTAGAGGCAATTACCTCTTCTAAAGATACCAATCATATATATCTTTTGTTTTGTTCCTGTTAACCATGTCTAAAGGAATTATCAGGCAATTCTATATATGTTTTGATGCAAAATTATATCCTGACTAATCTTTGAATTTCATTTCAAATATTGTTATGTGTACTAAGATATTTCATGATTTTTTATTTTATAATGATTTTTCCATCACTTAAATGCCATGAATCATGTGTATGTGGATGTTAGGTGATTGTTGTGAGTAGTCGCCATCTTGCATCATTTTCCCTACTAAGCTCTATGCTTAGCATGATGGCTTTTCCTCTATATAGGTCATGATAAACAGGGTTAAGGATGGGACAATTGTAATGCCAAAAGAAGGATGTGTAACATTTTGGAAGATTTTATATCTGAACTTTGTGTTGTAATCATAAATATTAAGAAGGAATTTTATAGTAAATGCTTGTAAGACTTATGAAGATTTCAATATGTAAATGGCCTTTAACAAGCATAACTTATAATAAGATTTTCAATGTTTGGATATGATATGTGTAATTCGTGACTTGTATATTTGTTAATATGGGTAACTATATGAATCGTGATGTATGCTTATCCAATCTCTAGGAATTGTTGGATTGTATAGGTCTGCTTTGTGTGCATTCGTATATCCATTCGTATATCCTCTTAGGGGTTATTAGGGTGTCACACAATCGGCTGAAGAAGAAAAATTCTTTGGAATGTTTAGTGTTAGCTACATTTAACTTGGGTTGGAACGTGTGTACAACTTATGTCTATATGACTTAAAAGAAAAACTTGTATTCCTTGTCATTGTATTTTTTGGTTAATCTCAGCTTTTGTTAAGTTTCTTAATATATTCAATTCAACATTATGTTTAAGAGGACAAATAGATATCCAACTATCATTCCAAAACAGTGAGTTCATTCCCAACTACTTTCTTGATGTGGATTTTAATGAAGCTTCTCCATTGGAGTATCTCCTTTAAAGTAGCATATGCATTTCTTGATGTGAGATCAATTTCCCATATGCTCTTATCTTTGATTTAGAATTCATGTATAGAGACTTATGATCATTAATCAATCTCCACATTCTCTTGATCATTATACAAATATTCGAGAGTTTTAAGGAATGATTTTCAAACGTCCATGGTTTTTAGATATACAGACTCCTGACCATTTAATGATAGATTTATAACCTCCTTTATTTAAACCAAACAAGATAAATTTCCTAGGAATTTTATCAATGGTTTTATTTATAGCACTTGGAATAGCAAGATGTGTTGCCCAATGAATATTGATTAAAGATAGCACAACTATAATCAGTTGAGCCAGCTCTCCTAGCCAAAGATAAAGTTTCATTCTCCTACCTTTGATTTTTGCTTTTATTTTATCCCTTAAAGGTTTAAACTTCTGTAACTTAATCTGGAAGAAGTTAATGGAATTCCAAGATATGTGGAAGGTACAAACATTTCTCTGAAACCAGTGATATGTTCATCTATACTTATTTGATCCTTAAAACTTCTAGAAATATGAAATGAGGATTTTTCAGTATTAACATGGAGACCAATCAACTTGGTGAATAAACTGATACTTGTTATTACAATTGTGAGTAAAGTTTTTTCCACCCTAGCTAAGATAATCAATTCATCAACAAAAATGAGGTTTGTAATCCCAATTTCCTGCTTTTAGAATGATAGTTGAAATGGTTGGTCCTGTCTACAATTTTACACAAAATCATGTCGAATACCTCCATAACAATGGAAAATAAGTATAGTGAAGTAGGGTCACCCTATCTAATTCCTTTAAAACTCTTGAATAATTTCGTTAGTTCTTCAATGATTAGAATATTAAACTATAGGATGGAAAACCATAATGAAATCCGATAAATGAAACAATCAGGAAAATTCAAATCCTTCATGATGTTGCATAAAAAAAATCCAATCAATATTGTCATAGGCTTTATTTATATCAATCTTCAAAAGGTAGTTTTTACCTCCTCTCCTTTTGGAATAACCCTTTATAAACTCTTGTCTAAGAAGAATGTTGTCACTCATCTCTCTGCCAGAAATATAGCCCCTTGAGCACTATTTATATGGTTTAAAAAAGATCATCTTTAATCTATTGGCTAATATTTTTGAAATCATCTTGTAGATTGAGTTACAACAAGCTACATGTATGAAATCACTAAAACATTTGTGCTCGACTCCTTTATGAATGAGTGTTATGAAGTTTCCATTAATCACTATGAGTATTTTTTTTTCTCGTTAAAGAATTATAACACTACACCTAGTACCATGTCTTTAATGATAAGGCAGGCTTTAATGAAGAACATCATTTTAAACCCATATGGTCCTAGAGCATTATGAGGATTCAAACCTTTAATAATTTGCTCAATTTCTACTATGGTAATATGTTTTGAAAGTATTTTAGCTTATTGAGAAGTAATAGTACTACACATGATACTTTTCAGTACTTCGCTTGAAGATTGAGCATTGGTGGGGGCATTTATAACATTGAAGAAGTAATTAAAGGCCTCTGGCTTCGACAATTTTTAATTACAAATGATATGATTATTGCATATTAGATTTTTTATTCTTTTTATAACTTTCCTTGAGATAACTGATTTGTGAAAGAAACTTGATCCTGTATGATTACCCTTCAACCAAGAAATTCTAGACCTCTGCCTCATCAAGGATTGATCAAATGAGAGAGCTTTATAGAAGTTATATAAAGCTGCTTCTCTTTGTCAATAAGCATTCTACATTGATTTTTTTATATAATTCATTCTAAGTTGAAATTAAAGCACTTGTAGTTGTAATAAGATGGTGTAAATTTCTTGCATTTTGCTTATACAACAACTTCAGATTCTACTTGATCAAAAGCATTTTTTGACAGCATTAGTACTACTTAGGGCCATTCACTTCAACTCTTATCCCTTCCAATAAAGCATTATCAAAGCTAGGAACATATAAAAGAAAATTTTTAAACCAAAAGGGTACATGATTTTCTCATAATTAGTAGAAGTGAAGACAAATGAGTGGTTTGACAAAAAAGAGTTATGGAAAAATGTGAAGCTATTGAGGAATTACTGAAACCAATTAATATTTATAAGAGATCTATCAACTTTTTTTATAAGATCATTTCCCTTCTAGTTTTACTCCATGTAAAGAAATTAGGCTACATCAATTACCTCAATATCATATAGGCATAACATTAAATCCTGACAAGGAATTTCATTTGTGTGGACTCCTTCAGCTTCTTCAGATGCAATGATTGCATTGAAGTCTCTAGTGATTAACGAAGGCTTATTAGTGTGAGTAGAGATCCTTATAATGTCATTTTAGAGTTTAATTCTTTGATAGCCATTATTGTGAGCATATATAAAGGAGATTTATAAATCACTTTTCGAGGATTTAACCATAATATCAATATAAATCATCTAATCTATGATACATGATGGAGAGGCTATAATAATGTTGCTATTGCAAAGAACTAGAATTCTACCACTAGGATGCTAATCAAAGTTAGTTATTTCTAGCCATTCACTGCTTGTTATCTTCAATATGTCACATTTACTAACTCTAAATCTTGTTTCCAAAACATTTAGAAGATCTGGTTTATTATCTCTTATGAAATCTTTGATAACTTTTTGGAGGGAGCATAAACTCCTCTAATGTTCCAGGATGTAATCTTCATGTTTTGTATTTATAAGTAGGTGGATTCTTTTTCCTACTCGATTTCCTTTTCTTCACTATTTCAAATTCTTTCTCAGGTGCATTCTTCTCAATTCTTGGATTAATGTAGGTAGTTTATGTCTCCTGATTGGAGTTTCTAGCAAATTCTCTTCTTTATTCAACTCCTTTATGATATTCTAACTATCAGCTAGTTCAATAGGATTTGATGTTACACCTTCTTCCATCACTTCTGAAGATTTAACTTGTGTTTCCTATCTTAAAATGTTGTTATTGTTGCGCTCATTATTCTCTGTTGCGACAGATTCCTCCAATTCATCATAGAAAATTGTTTTAAATCTCTTACCAATAGGAATCCACTTCTTTCTAGGTCTTTCTAAATTAGGTTTCCAAGTTTGAGAAACTCTCAAGTTGTCTTCCATGGTTTCAAGATGCTCATTCAATCTTCTAATTGGTACAAAATTAGGCAAGTAAGATAATTAGCTAGCTAATACATAAAATGTTGCAAAATTGATTCTTAAAACTTAGTTGTAGCTTGGTCCATGCAAATTAGCTTGCCAATGTAAATTGCGAGATATCTTAATCTATTTGTTGTCCAATAATCCAAAGGTAGCTCATGAATGTTGAACATAGGGTGACACCACATGTTGACTTTCAAGAGAATGAGAGTATTAAATCTGTATTACATTATGTAAAGAAAGAATAGAATACAAATATAAATTTGTCTAAATGTTGTCCATCTTCTTTTATTTTAATTCTAATTTGGTAGGCCTCATGTGGATTTAATCATTCTTTATTAAGGGATATTTTAAGATAAACTTCTTGTACATCATCATAAAAAACTAGTTTTGATAAGATGGAATATAAGCTAAGAAATATAAAATACTATCATGAACATAAAAGAAATCTAGATGTAAGTTTAATTCTATATTTAGCATAATGTACCGACTGAGAATGAAAAGACAAAAGGTTCAACGTGGACAAAGAAAAAAATAGACGGTTTAGACTTGGACCTAAAGGATAATCTTCAAGGTCGGCCTAAAGGCTATTTGAGTTAAGGATTTCGATCATAGAGCTTCACTGTCAAAGCAGAGAGCCCAAACGAAAGGCCTAATGAATTAACTTTTTTTACTAGAGAGTCTAAAGGAGAAGGATCAAGTTATTCCTGTCGCTTGCAATGGATCGACTTCCCTTTCCGACGATCCCTGCTGCACAGCATCATATGTGGTTGCCGCCTAATCCGCCGTATTCAAGCACTTTTTGGGATAGCAGAAACGTTACTGATCAGCTGAGAGAATTACATGAGACTCTTTCTCTTGCTAATGTGATGTAAGTCATCGGAATTCATTTACAGCTATGTCTTTCCAAGCTCCAAATACTTCGTGTTGCTTTTCTATCTGCTTTTAATCCTTGTCTCTGTCCAATTTGAATTATTTGTTTTGATAGGCAGAAAGAGCTTGAGGTTTTGATGACAAAGAGAGGTGAAAGAGGGTCGGTGGAAGATAAGAAAATGATATCTGCGTTTGCCAAGAATTTGGAAGATAGGAAAGTCAGTTGGGAGACGCAAGAATCACTTTCTGTTGAAGCAGCCAACTCATTGATGTCAAAACTAAGGGCTCTGCTTGAACCTTTTAGAGTTTTTGTTGATAAAAATACTCCGTGGGAAGAGAAATCGGCGGCTGTTAGATTGTGTGATAGAGTGCGCAAAAGTAAAAGGAATAAACTTTGGAGAAAGAGACAGAGAAGGCGCGTTGCAGAAATACGCCAGAAGGTTATTTTCTTTATTTCTCGGCAGAACGTTGAGCCTTGCATTTGCCTGCAGTATACGGTTTTGTTTAGTTATCTTATTGTTGTGATGTATAGGAGAATGAACGTTATGAACAGACTAATCGAGAAGCTGATGAATGGAGAGCAAGGGAGACCGCCAGGGATGCTGCACAAGTGAAGGTACACCTTTTATGTTCTTTTAAATGTTAAACAGACAAGGTGAGATATCATTTGATTTGTTTGTCATACACCAGGTGCTAGAAACTCTGATGTTGCTGATTTATACTGTTTTTTTCTTTCTCAATTATGTACCTTCTATTAAGGTTTACAATTTATTGATTTTTTTTAAATGACCAATTCCCTTTGTAGAGATGCATGTTTGCACGTGTTGTAAGATGTGATAAATTTAACTTTTACTTTGGTAGGTATAGCAGCATGTGTGAACTTTCTTTGAAGCAGAAACATGTTAAATGCTAGAACAGAAAACTGAAGTGTGGACTTCCGATGAAACTGGTTAAGGTGCTTTTAATTGATTGCATGATGTATGGCTGATTTTGTTGAAGAGAAGGTATGGGTTATCATTTCTATGTATTGAGTTAGATGAGTGCGTGTTAATTTTGAAAAGGTAGGCTATAGCATGTGAAACAAACTTTAATGGGTTTTGATGACCATCTCGTTTTATCAAGAATTTCAAGAAGAATAACTTGCTGATGACTTTAACAAAACTACTGCCTTCAAAGTTCGATGATTGGATGCATGGATATCTTCTATTTTTTAGGGCTGTAATTCTCATACAGTTTATTGTTTGTTTAACATATTCGTTTGGTCATGGTCTTCTTTCTATTGCTATATCGTATTAGGAGAAGGAAAGATTGACATAACATAAATATGAGTTCCTGTTGCCTCTACAATTTATGAATTAGAACCGAGTTGTTTAAGGTTGCCGTAATTAAAATAACTAGTTTTTGTTATTGCTAAGATAAGAAACAACTGATTTTGAACTTTAAAGTGGAAAGATTTCCAGCATATGAAAATATAGTCCTATTGATCTACCTGTATCTAAAGTTTACTTCAAGCCAATAATTTTGACTTAGCATGGTTGCAGGTAGAAAAGATGAAGGAAATTGCAAAGCTTAAAGTGAAAGAGGAGAAAAAGAAACTAGAATCTGAGGTAAAAAACAAAAACAATCTGGGCCAGTGTAATTTTAGTAAGAATGTGTGATTAGTTTTGATTCTGGCCAACAGATGACATCTATATCCTCTCCAATTGTCTAATACTAGACTATGTTGCATGTTTCAGCTTGAGCTGGTTTTAATTGTGGAAAGATTGCAAGACTTGCGATCAATCAGGATCCAAAAGTTGAAAAAACAAGGTTTAATTACTGTCTTGTCTTATGCTCTTCAGTCGATGTGCATTCTCATAGTTGTAAACTTCTCCTAATGCTCCATGTTTGCAGCATGGTCACGCATATCACAATTGCTGATTCCGGCATTCATCCACTCTTGATGCATCTGACCAACTCATATTAAATATGGAATTAAATACTGAACTTTCTTTTTCAACTCGGTATTTGATGTTTAATAATATCAGACACAATTACTGAACTAGCTCTTGAGTACAAGAAAAACAAAATAAAAGAGCAATTTACTTGTCTGGTACTGTTTAAAGCTAACAATAGTTTTTCTCATAGTTTTCTTTTGTTTTGCGCTTTCTAAGAGTTGTGTGATGTCCTGGATAACATCTCGTTTCAAATTGTAACCAGTTGGTTTCTGGTGTTAATTATGTAGGGCATTTTCTCCCAGAACAAGATGACGAGTTTCTTGAGAGAGTTCGGGCTGCAGTTGAGGAAGAGGAGCGCCAAGCAATGGCTGCAGTGGATACAACTGCTGCCAAGGATGCCATTGCAACAGTCGAGGGAGCTAGAAAAGCAAAATATAACGTTGAGTCCCCAGTAAGAGATTCAAGTCGTGATGATAGTGGAGCAAAGGAAATTAAAGACCAGGTAGCTGAAAGAAAAGACAGCAAAAGCTATGGTACAGCCTCCGACCCTTCTGAAGAAAAAGCATCTGAAGTTTTAAGCCATGGAGGAGCTTATGATTCTTTGGCAAATTTGCCCGTTGAATTCTACCACTACTATCATGGTAGCAACAATGATATGGGTACACTAATTGAGGTTAGAAGGATGTGGGATGCATATATAAGAACCGGAGGAAGGTAAGCTAGCCAATACCTCCTAGCTAGAAGCTGACCTTGTCACAAAGTTGATGCATGTACCTAACTTTACCACCGTCCCCCTATTGTCTTGAATTCTTTTCGCCCACTGATGCATTCCTGAAAAAGCAAGCCCTTAGGCCGGCCTGACTGATAGCTTATTGATCTTTTTTGGGATTGCATACGACTATAGTATGCCATATCAATTATTCTGATTATCCTGTTGTATTTGGATGCAGTCGAATACCAGGCCACTGGGTACAACCGCCGCCACCATCAAATGACGTATGGGCATCCTACCTTGTCAAGCCTAGATAACTCTCTCTTTTTTCATCTCTTCTTAATTTAGTGATTGCATATCTTCTTGTTTATAACTATTCCAATTTCTTTCAGGCACCTATATCACCATTATCAACGCTTTTCTTAAAAAAGATAGGGTTGTATTTGTCAAATGCTTTTCTTTTCTTATTTGGGCTTAGCATTAGGTTACACTCTAGCACATTTAAATTTTTTAATTTAAAATTGATGTCATTTTATTTGATATATTCAAGTTTGGACTCGGCTCGGGTTGGATAGTCCGAGTTTGAGTTCGACCTTAATCTCAAAATTTTCAAAAAATGTATCTGAACTCGGTTTAAAATCTGATCAACTCAAGATAAACTAATTGACTTAGGTAGGACTTGGTTGGAGTGTTCTTATTTAACTTTCAATATGCCTTAATAGCGCCTGAATATCCTAAAAAATTTCACTAAATCACCTACGATGTCAAGATTTTCTAAGTCATTTATGTTGTTCAAAATGCAACACATATACTTGAGAACTTTCAATTTGGCCAAAGCTTGTAATGTATCCATGGTTGGATTTATATTTACCATACTAGCTCCATGCTTGCATAACCAATTCTTCTATGTTAAATCAATACCTCTTCACGAATATATATCACGTGCTTTGTATCATGGTTAGAGAGATATCACATAAATCGATAGTATAAATGTTTTCTTCCCTCGTGCCTACGATGGATGTGCTATTGCTCCTCATTTTATAAGCAATGCCTGATTTTCTCTCAAATATCACAATAAAAGCTTATCATATTGTTGGCTCACGATTAAAATTTTGTGGTTTAAAAAATTAACTAGAAGTGCATTATCAATTATATTGCGATTTTTCTTTTTTACAAAGATTTCTAAAGCTAATTTATCCTTGGCATTGTCTTAAAATTGGTCAAATAAGGATGCAATAATAACCCCATCCAACTTGGTTAGAAGTCAACAAGCTCGACTTGAGTTGACTTGGATTGAGCTTAAGCTTCATTATACATACAAAATGACTTAATTATACATACAAAATTATTTAATAACCTAATTGAAAAAAAAAAACTAAAAACCACCACCTTTGAGAGTTTAGTTATCCTCTCACTCTAATTTCTACGACAATTTCTTATTCCTCTCACTCTAATTTCTATGCCAATTCCTCTTAGTAAGGCCAAGTACTACATATAAACCTTATTCTTCGAATGTCTATAGAGTGGCAAATCTTGTTGTGGCCTTCACACTATTGATTGCTCTATTATAGCTAATAACCTCAATAGGACTATTCCAACTAATAAGGTATTAGATCAAAGAAATTTCTTTTTTCAAATTTTAAGTCAACAAATTCTAAGAATTGTGTGTTTGGGTTTATAGTAAAGTTTATAAGTGAATCATAGATTGTATTATTGGTTATAGTGGTGATGCCATTTCAAACATTGGATGAAGCAATGCAAGACATTTAAACAAAACACAATAGTCTTTAGGAGCATGACATTTTAAAGAAATCAATGCCACTATTCTCAATTATGGTTTACAAACTAATTATGGTTTACAGACTAATTCCTCCTAAATTCATAATAGGGAGATATTAACGATCTTAGTTTCAAATTCCAATCTCCATTCAAATTGCACTTAGGTGTGAGATTGCTTGCTTTATTCTTAGACATTTAAACAACACTAAGAAATCTTTAAAAGCATTACGTTTTAAAGAAATCAATGCCCCTATTCTCCTTTATGGTTTAAAAAGGGAGGACGACCTCCTCTAACCACTTCTCTTTCACGTTCTTGTTCTTTTAGAGAGTTTTTTTTTCATTTTTCTCGATATGATTTAATTCTTATTTTATTAAATCACCTAACTCTCGTTAATTTAACTTAATTTCATTTGATTCAACCTCTCAGTTTATTACTAAATTATGCAATCACATAATTAAACCACAACATATCCAATAAACACATATACAAATAGATTTCCATTAATTCAAGAATAAAATTTCGAATGTGAGTTTAGAACATCCTCAACGTTCTAGATCCTATCATCAACTGTTCAATCTAATTCTATACAATAATAAAAATTGAATTAAACAGGAAATACAATCTAAATAGATGACGGGAGATAGTAACGTCAAGAAACCTCCTGATCCGGGAAGTATGTCAAGTTAGCTTCTTCTCCTCTTCTCTCTTCCTTCTTCTCTTCCACTATCTATCAATGATTTCTTTATAGGGTTTCTCAAGGTGGCTGATGCAAAAGCTCTCTTTTTTGCCTCTTTAAATATCCTCTTGTGTTTTGAGCAGCCCTAGGATTATTAAAACTTGATGTTTTTAGTGTTTTCATGTAGGTCATGGCCATGGCCCTACAAGCCACGATTGTGGGCCATTTCCTGGGCTTCTATCATGATTGTGGCATGCAAGCCACGATCATAGGCTAACTCTAATGCTTTTGTCACGATCATGGCCTATTATACCATAATCATGGGTCGTTGTTTCGGCCTGAATGTCTCCGAAACTTCTCCATTCTTTGATGTTAACCTTAAAATACTAGCAAATACATCAAGGTACCTCAAAAACATAACATTTAAGATTAAAAGCTTGTACTAACCCATAAAACACATAATTAACAAACTAATACAATTCTAACCTAAATGCATAATAAATGGTTGAATTAATGACTGAACACATATCAAACTATGCCCTAAAATATGATACAATTTACACTTATCATTTACAAAGTAGGGATTTCAATTCTTTTCCACTGCTTGAGAACATAAAAGATTTCAACAGTTGAGCCAATGTAAAATTTACCCATGTAAGTATGTTCTGACTGATACTCTTGACGTTTTACAAATTCGTAATTCCTTTGACCAATTAGTTAGGCAAATTTGTTGTAATGCATTTGTTAAAGTTGACTATCTTGCTTATATTGAGCTGATATGAGAATTTTACAGCACCTTTCAATTTAATCCCTGTGGAGAATTTGACATGTTTACTAAGGGAATTGTTAATTTATACTAATGGGCCATGAATTTGCATTCTCTATTATTGAATTGAATATTGCTATGGGTTTTATATCAGACAATGACATTAAGAACGAACCACTTGTAAGTTCCAATTGTGATTACCATACTAATTTTAATGCTTTTGAACTGTGGACTCAAGGGTTTGTCGATCCTCAATCATATAATGCCAATGTATTTAAGAGTTCATATTTAAAAAATTCTATTTTTAAATCATACATCGACTATTAGCATACAATTTTTAGGGCGACGAGATTCTATTGGTACACTTTCTACGGATGAGTTTTATTTTTATGGTGTATGAACAAACAATTTTTTGTTAATTTTGGTTTCTATCTCAATTTCAATCTGTGATAAACAAGAATCCAAACCATTAATGCCGTTAATTTGAAAATATTGCATCTTGAAAAAACTGACATGTTTGTGGCTTATGCCATAGAACCTTTGGATTTGGAAAGCTTGTGTAGGATGGGTATCGTTGAAATGAGTCATGGGTGGTTCTCCTTTACTTATCTAAGTCCAGCTGTCACTTCCAACCCACATCCAACCACAAATAGTCGGGTTGTCTCACTACATCGAGTAGTAGCCAACCTCCTTAGGCCAACTTGGATGCTCGTCTAGCTAGACTTGAATGCCAGATGTACCAAATGGAGCAAAATTTTACATCATATTAGGCACACTAAGGATTTCAACCTCCTTACCCACCAACCCCATGACTTGGGTGATCAACTTACAAAGAAGCTTTCTTTCTTCTTCTCTTTTATATTTTAGCTTCTTTTACTTTATATGATTACATTGGGGAAAATTATGGATTAGGTGTGGGGGTGGGGTATGTTCCATACAACTGATATTTAGGAATCTTTATTGAAAATTTTTGAATAATTATTGACTTGTTTGCAATTGATTAGCCACCTTTGACACTTTTAACACTTCCATTTTTGTTGACTTAATTAGTGCACATAAATTGAGTTAATTTTATTTTTAGGACAATATATGCTACTTAGTTAAGAAAGACAAGTGTATACACTTAGTCAAGGTTTGCCAATCATATGATTAAACATGGTGTATAATTGTGGTGAACTGCATTAACTTGTGAGTTTTTAGGCTTAAAAGATTGAAACATTTATATCAATTTGTATTTCTTTGAGGTGTGATTATCTTCTAAGGTAAATTTTTCTTTAGAACTTACTTGGAACTGACTTGAGATCACATTTATACGTTTTGTGCAAAATGATAAAGGCTCTCTTTGTTTTAAACCTTTAGCTTAAAAAGCCAACCCAATTCAATATCCTTTGTTAAACCTTTTGAGTCAAACCCTTTTTCTTGATAAACGCATAATAAACAACTAAAACCTTTAATATCTTCACTCATCATAAATTTAAACAGGCATTCTAACCATAATTTATGTCAAAACTTATTTTGGAGAAATATGGAAACCAAAGAAAAGAAAAAGATGAAAGGAAATTGAAGAGATTGGGACTTGAATTATATGTTATACTGCTATCTCTTGATCTTAAATATCAGTATATTTCATTGACTAAAAAAAGTAGTAAAAAACATATTATGAAGTGTAATCTATCTCCATATGGATTGACTATGTTGACTCCTTTGTGATTAAATTTGTGTCTGTGGTTAGATGCTTAGCTAATGTTTATGATTTTTGCCCTTTTCGTTTATCAATCCTTACCTTTACCTATAGTCCAATAAAACCTTGAATAAATCCTTTTTTATTTTTGCATGTTTGTATTTCAAGTGGAGAAAATTTGGTGAAAAAGCAAGCATATGGTAGAATATTTGCATTAGAAGAATTGATTGAAATATTAAACCAATAAATACTTGAGTGATTTGAGCAAAATCTGATCTATGAGAGTTTTCTATAATTATGTTATGATTGCCTTAAATTGACTTTGTTTATATTTATTTGAATGGTTAACGCTGGTGTATTAAGTGTTAAAAAAATGTTTAACTTTTAAAGTTTGCACTATTTATTGTTGTGAGACTTGGAATAAAGAAAGTTGATTAGTTGGCCAATTGATTACAAATGTAGTTTTCCAAGGGTGAGCAAAAGATTAGTGTGGGAGAATTTGATATGTTATTATTTTTAGGCTAACTTTGGATATAAATCTCTTTAATGTGTTGAAAATTTTATTTAAAATTAATGGGCTTACGTGATTTTGAACATATGGGAGTTGAGTTTGAATTAAAAAGATGTAAGAAAAGCAAAGGCAACTTGAATTTCCTGCTGACAAAAAAGTTTTTGACTAAACGTGAGCACGTGCAAAGGAAAAGTTTATCACTAGAATCTAATTTGAAAAGAGATTCAATAGACTTAGGATTCTAATTATTTTTGGGAATTAATTTGTTTTTACTTATGTGGGATATGCTATTTGATTTTTTCTTCCTGAGCGGGGGGTTGCGGATGGATTGTATCTGATAAAATAACTTTAAAAAGGGAGGACGACCCCCCTTTGACCACTAATCGTTCATGTTCTTGTTTTCTTTTATAGTTTTTTTAATTTTTCTAGAAAAAAGGCAGATATGGTGACCAGACGTTCTGCTATTCTTCTATCAAGTTTCATTACCGTTATGAGTAGCTAAATCCTTATTCTTGGTTGAAAGAAACCAATGTTATCATCTAGTATATGTGAGATTTTTTGAATAAAATTTACTCATTAACTAATATTAAGTGTCTTTCGCATTACTTTTCATGATTGAATTGATTGATTTTAAGGGTATGTAACTAAGAATTGATTGATTTAATTTATAGCCATATTAGTAGGATTTGACGTTCAATTTTGCTAACCAAAAGTAACAAATAGGATCACCATCTTTTACGTTAGGGATTGGAAATTCTAAGAAAGATATTTATCTAGATTAATTACATATCGTATATGTATTATCTTGCTCATTGATTCTGTTAGTTCTTAAAGCTATTAATTAATTAACTTAAGATCGTATCTAAGTTATTGGTTAATAAGAGTGATTAAAATACATGTTTCTATTCATTTAATCCTAAGAGAGAACACCATTTAATGAGTCTTTGTTAATGGATTTAATTTAAATTTTTATCAATGATCCATACTGGTTTGATAATGTAGGTGACCCAAAACTAAGGTTTGTTCATTAATTTTCCAGATTTGATTATTTATATTTGTTTCTAATTTTTGTCAATTTTAATTCCTTAGAATCACGTTATTTAAACCCACCGCCAATTTGTTTTATTTTTAACTCGTGAAACACTTACCAATAGATTCATGGGAATAATCTCAACTCTTCCATAGCGAATTCCATATATTGTTTCATACGCTTCCAAAGAAACTAGGCACAAGGTCTCACTACAGTCGTATATATCTCAAAAGCCATTAGTATGTAGTTATAAATTCTCTAAAACATGCTAATTTTATCAATATAGTTCATTGTTCTCTTATTGATAACCATCTGCTCTCTAAGTTGAAGAATCAATTCCATTTTTACTCTCTCTTTGGCCTCTCTATTTTATGGAAAAATCTGGTGTTCCTCTCCTCCTATATTATGCGGATGCGGAAGCCCAAAAGAAAACAACTTCCTATCATCTTTGAAGTAACTCTTTGCTCCTTGTAGCCACTCTAGGAATTCCAAATAGTTGAGATTGGAATCTTCTAGATGGCTTTAAGTCTATAACATCTTTCAAAATAACTCAGAAGAAGTTGCATTTAAAAAAGAGATGTATGAGATTTTTTGAGGTTTTTTTACATAGATTGCATTTGTTTTGTAAGGTTCAAGTAGAAACCTTACAAAGAGTGGAACCATTTCATTCGTCACGTGCACGTTGATAAGAGCCTTCTCTCGACTGCCTGCTTGTGACATATGAGCTCCAAAAAATGGATTCATTTCGTTCATGGTGTAAACTTTAGTTTCTCCATTTCGTTTCTATAAAACCCGCCATTTGTTGTGCATTGCATTTGATATGAGAACATGATGAATAATTGAGTGTTGTGCAGGGATGGTTGGATATATGATATGTTCTATGTGATGAAATGCCTAATTTTGAGTTTTGGAACTAGAATTGAGAGTGCTTGAATTTGCTATATATATACATATACTTAAATTAGTGATTAATTACTGATGGCTATAAATATATTAGCCACTAAACTCTGTAGCTCAACCTAAATTTCTCACTCCTTAGGTGTAAAACAAGACTAGTGTTGAACCTTGCAAGGCATCGAAAACTCTAAGATATGTAGAGATCTTTTGTACTAAGTTAGTGACTTTTTTGGATAGCTTTATAGGCATATCAAACATTGAGAATCCTTATGTATTTTATTTTAAGTTAGTGATATGTAAGTGAAGCTTGTATAAACTCTGTTTGAATTCATTAATGAAATATTATTGTGTTTTGTTCATAACCTTCCAAGTGGTACATTGCATTTTCAAGTCTTTCATAGGGTTAAAATTTATGTTCTGAATTCAAGAGAAAACTGTATTGATCTATGTAGAATTAGACAAAGTTGTCTTCAGAAAAATTGTAGCTTATCTTTCTAACTTTCCAACGATATAAAGTATGAAATTTTTGAATATCAAAGTTGAGAGATATGATCATTATAAGTTAGTGATACTATATAGGATGTTTATGTGGGACAACCTCGGTCGCGATCGCATTAAGCACTCTCATGATCGCACCATCATTCCTTGCGATATCACCCTTATCTTCACGATCACATCTTTATTCCTCAGAATCGCACCGGAACGGTTTTTCTAGCTCTAAACATACTTGATTCTTTTCGCTATAACTTTGTCATTCGACCTCCAAATGACCTGATTCTTTAACTAATATATTCCTTAACACATTTTTCTATCTCTCCATAAAAATTGATAGCACTTAATGTTGATTTAAGAAAGATTGATGGAAAGGAAGTGAGGGAATCGGTTGGAAGAGCATAAATTGGTTATTTTACTGAACATACTTCAGTATTTTAATCATATCTTGATCGATAGAGCTTCGAATGAGATGATTCTTATTTCAAAATAAAATAGACACATAGAGCTACAATTTTTCTGAGGAAGTAATTTTGAAATTCTAATGTCTGACTAGTATGAGCTTTCTCCTTGTGGGATGCATGTCCAGATGTCACTTAGGATGTCAGGCACGAACCGATAATGGCTAATGTGAATTCCACTGAAATAAACCTACAAGGAAACTTGCTCACGTATTATGGCTCCAGAGTTGGATTCCAAAAATGGGGTCCAACATGCTTAATACCAGAGCATGAAGATGAACCGATGATGGCTAATGTGAGTTCATTAAAATAACCTTACAAGGTAATACACTTACATTTTATGATTTCAAAGTTGGACTCCAAAAATGGGGTGTAATAAGTTGGACTCAAAAAATGGGCTGTAATAAGTTGGACTCCAAAAACTAGGTCCAACAGATATGGTTTTGTTATGTTGGACCCTATCGAGAATATGACCCCTAATATAAAACTTTGACGTACTAGGATACAGACAAAGAATCTCAGTAGAGAGGTCTTTATCATTCTCTTAAGTTCTCTAACCCTTTTCCTTCAAGTTATTCATTTTGTAGATAACCTTAATATTTTGATTAAGTTGTACTTCTCTC
>JANJEY010000009.1:7505690-7517701 GCA_024703695.1 Erythroxylum cataractarum
TAGTTTTGTTTTTAACAGTGCTCTGAAAAAATACAAATTTTTTCCTAAGTGATGATATTTACAAATTTTTTCCTAAGTGATGATATTTATTTTTCTTTTAAGACCGGATGAAATGTATTATTATACATAAGATTTGGATCTATTTGGCAAAATGTAGCAGTTACAAGTGATTTTAATTTCTTCTTTTTTTTCATAACCTAACTTTATTAATAATTAAAATTATGAATTAAAACTAAAACTAATAATATGTCAAAAGCATTATAATTTAGTTATTCATTTATTTTAATAATTTTTAGAATTTCATTTTTTTGAACTTAAAATAAAAAAAAACTTATTTATATAAAGCATATATTTCAAAATAATTTTTAATTAAAAATTTATTATAATTGTATGACATCTTAAATTATTTTAAAATCTACGTAAACTATATTTTTCAAAATCCAAAAAGTCACAAAATTTGGAATTTAAGAAATAAACTTTTTTTGCATCCTTAAATATAAACATTATTTTATATCAAAACAAAAAATTATTTTTTTATTTAATTTTAAATAAAAATGTTAACCTGGTGGTATTTACTAATTATAAGTGAAATATTAAAACAAAAATGATTTTAATACTATATTTAGTCAGTAATAAGAATATAACCACATATACATTTCTACTGAAAAAAGGAAATAGAAACAAAAAATAATAATATTTTAATATTTTATTTAGTTAGTATTAAGAATATAACCACATATATTAATACTCAAAAAGGGTAATACAGAAACGAAAAATAAAATCCCCAAAGTAGCTCCTAACTGCCCTAATTTCACAATCCACTGGCTTGAACAGCTTTTACAGATATTCTTCTGGTAGTTGCTGTTAAGTCACCTACACTGCCAAAGTACATTAATCCACTTTCGAAACTCTCAAAATCCATCTGTTCGAATTTATTTTTTATTTATTTCAGTATTATTAGACTAATACCTATTTCGGATATTTTCAACTTTTGTTAAGATTAGGCCCTGAAGATCACTATTCAAGCAGAAATAGTATTCACCCAAATTTATTATTCATCAAAAATAAAAATTTATATTTAAATAAAAGGAAAAGTTCAGAAATTTACAGTCATGATCAATGCTTATTTACAGCTGATGTTAAATTGACATTATTGAATCATGTTCATCATCCAGTAGGTTTCTGAACAAGTATAATACTGGACAGTTTGTACATAAACACAAGTTCCCAATGGCGATTCTTCTTTCATCTTAGCCATACAATACCTTGGTTGTCACATGACTTCTAGGCTATGCATGCTTCCAGGGATGATTTGGCAAGCCATAACAAGCCTGGATCATTCCGCTTTAACACGATATAGGTTTCCACTTTACCAACTTCATCACAGATAACATCTTCACTAAATCCAACCAAATGCAGAATTTCCATTGCAGCTGGAATCATAAGAAGCCTTTCAGGAACATAATCCAAATAACATCTGCCAGCTATAGCAAGATAAGAAAGACAAACCTTTGTGATTGGTTACATTCTTCTGCATTAAAGAGTTGGCCTGCATTACAATTGAGACAATTTGATCAGAGGACAAAATAAGAATTTTGATAAGACAAGAAAAGATCCCAAATGTAGTAATAATCATGCCTTTCGAAGTCTCCTGAATTTCAGCTCATTAGGGTGTTCAATCACATTCCTACAACAGTTGGAATAATTCATGCTTCATTAATAGCAGGAGAAAAGGAAAAGAAAAATCTAGAATCAAAGTATTAGCACAACGTCCTTGTACCTATGCTGGGGGATAAACATTTGTATATCAATAATTCAAAAAAAGATAAATAAGAATTCATACCTGATTATCTTCAAAAGAGTTTGCATAACCATAGTTGCCTCAGGAGAATTAAGTTCAGATCTCAGTGTGTCCATGGCCTTCTGCAGACGGCCACAAACAGCAGTAACTGGGTCTTGGATTCTCTTAATTTCTTGATCATCTGGATCTGGTTCATCAATCAGCATATTTGATACTTTCTGAGAGGGTACTGAAGTATCATCACGATCAAGCTCTGACTGCACAATTTCGTGTTCTTCACATTGATCAGGACCAGGTTCTATAGAAGCCTTATTAATGTGGGCTTCATCTCTTAAACCGTCCTCTCTAATTTCCAAATCAATTGGATGAGGTTCAAAAATGGTCTTCCTAAGCCCCACTTCATTGTTCAGGTTCCCCATCTCCTGCTGGTTCATATGTAATTACAATCGAAAGAATTACATTTGAGATTCAGAATGATACAGAAAGGAAACTTGTCAATAGTGACAATCATACCTCACCAAGTGCCTCGAATTTCTTTACATCAGGGCATTTGATCACATTCCTGCCACCAATTGGAGGAAATTCAAACATTTACTGGCATCGAATAGCAGGAACTCAGTGAATAAGAATCTAGAGCATCCGGGAAATTTTTTTTGACAGTTGTAAAATACTCAAGACTTTCTGCAATGAGCTGTTATATAGTTATTCAAGGCTCCTTAATAGGATAATCTATTAAGGAGCTGTTCTAAACTTCAAGGCTCCTTGATATACATAGCCGACAAAAATAGAATAAACAATCAAGTTAGAAAAAGCATACCTGATTATCTTTAAAAGAGCTTGCAGGTCCACAATTGCTTTCACAGGTTTAATTTCAGCTCCCAGTGTCTCAATGACCTTCTGCAAATGATCACAAACAACAGAAATAGGATTTTCAACTCTCTGTATATCTAGATCATCTGGATCCGGCTCATCATCTTGGTCAGGTTCAGTGTTGGACTTGATAGACCCCATCCTCCTATACAAGTTCTCCTTTCCCTAATGGTGGAGAATTGTCATTATCATGTTCATTAATAAGTACTAAAGAAGGATTAAAAATGAAACTGGAGGAATCCCACAGAAAGCAATGATCGTACCTCACAAAACCTCTTGGATTTTATCGAATTAGGGTGTTCAATCTCATTCCTGTCAGCAATGTGAAAAACTTTTAAGCATCCATAAATGCAGGAAACAAGCCAGAACATGAAAGAAAAAGTATCACAAAATTTTGGATATTTGTGCAATGTCAACTCTCACGGGGGCTCAATAATGCTCATCAACATACTAAACAACATCAAATAAATGACATCACCAAGTTAGAAAAGCATACTTGATCTTCTTTAAGAGAGTTTCAAGATTCATAGTCGACTCTGTAATTTTAATTTCAGTTCTTAGTGTCTCAATGGCTTTCAGTAGACGATCCCACACAGCAGGCAGAGACTCATAGCATCTCTGTCTTTCTACATCATCTGGATCTGGGTCATCAATTTGCATATTTGATGAATCCCACGAAGCAACAAGCCCATTATCAGCGTTAGGATCTGAGTACTGAAATTTTGCATGACACTCATCTGAATCAAGTTCTTTAGAAGCCTTATTGATGTAAGCTTGGTCTCTCAATTTATCTGGCTTTGCTTCCATGTCATCTGGATCAGGTTCATCAATATCATAGCTGGGCTCCATCTTATTGCTCAGTTTCTCCATATCCAGATGGTAATTACCCTGAAAACCATCAGCATCAGGTTCATACATATCTTGATCAAAAGAATGTTCATTAGGGTCGGACTCATGATTAGGTCTCAAACTTCTTTCAGTATTTTTATTTACTCTTACAGGCAAGATTAAGCTAGAATCATCAGGATCAGGTTCTCCTAGCAATTCAGTTTCCATTGAATCATTCACAGGAGCATTTGCTAGACGCCGGCAAGCAGCTGCCACTGAAGCTTCACGAGCACTTGCTAACTGATCTAACATACTTCCCCCAAGCTTTTGAGAGACACTAATACTCTCTGCACCATAGAAAGTTTCAGTATCATGTTCAGGATGTTTGACTCTGCTCAAGTTATGTCCCCTTGATTTCGTCCAATCCAAACTAGCAGCTTCTTGGTTGAGCTGTGCCAGACATTTTAGAGAGAAGTAATTTAACTTCAACAAGGTTTATGGGATAACTGTACCTTCAAGCATAAAATAAACTCAAGAATTTACCTGTTTATCCAGAGAATAGAAGTTTGCATCATGCTCAGGATATACCATGTGAGCCTGAATGAGAAGAAAATTTCTTCATTTTCCAAAAGATTCACTAGTTTCATAAAAAGGAGGTATACTTAAATAAAATTAATTATTTTACATATTCATTCTGATGGCAAAGAATGTGTTTCTCTGTAAAACCCTCTAATAACAAGTAAGGACAACAATAAGAGCATTTAATTGAGAATTCCATAGTTCATGTCAAAGAGCAATATCAAAAAGGATCAATTCTTTTGGACATACAAGTTCATGCAGAAGAGTTTTCTTTATGCTTTCATATTTTCGGAAGCCCTTGAGGTCATCAGTTCGAAGACGCAAAGATATCTCCTCTCCATGGTTCTGCAACAACAGCAATTAGAGTCGGCAAGAATACTATAACATTTATATAATCAAATACTTACCGCAGCTATACAAGCAAACTCTGCTACAAATTAGTAGTTACCTTGTTGTAACCAAGAATGCACTTGGGGCTTACACCTACATAACCAACTGGAGCCATCTCAGTCATGATACCTATACGCCAGCGATGCTTTGAACGATAAACATTAAGAGGATGAGATACTTGAAGGATAAGGTATCCTTATTAAATAGAAAAGATGTGTCTAGTGTTACCTTGTTCATAATCGCAATAATTCCAGGATCTGCAGCAAGCATATGCATTCTTTTCAATGCCTCTGAAGCTGGAGGGTTCAACTGAAAAGAAGAAAGAACCAAGTATACAGTTGAAATTTGAAATTTACAATCAAGATGCCCTTTGCACCTTAAACACATCTCTATTTTATAAATTAATGATATTTAATGCAATTTCAGCTGCTTTATGTACTCCGATGTGTCGGCACTCTAATGATAGGTATTACTGTTTTGTCGTTCATGATTATTAGATCATCCTCTATATGCAAAAATTAGCTGTTCTGGCTAGAAGTTGCATGGAAATAGTCAATCTGATTAATTTAAAACCAACAGCAAACCTGTTACAGTGACGTTATCTAACCAGTTATCATTATGGACATGCAAATACTACCTATAGTAAATAAAGATTAAGCTTTGATACAAAGGCCAATCTTGCCTAACACTCAAAAAAGTGGTGAATTAGTGCATACACAGGAGCCATTGTGAAAAATAATGAAATTTCATCCAGCTTCAATCCACATATATTGTTTAATCAATTACGGCTCTGTGCTCCTTTATGGAAAAAGATAGAAAATACAACAAACATGCCTCAACCCCAGGAATCTGAAGTGTGCGGAAATCACAAAATATATAAGGTCCTTGTGGAAGTTTGAATGTAGTTGGTCTATCTGATATTTTCTGTTTCATTCTCCTTTCTTCTTCATCAAATCCAGCAATTCGTTGATCAACCTTTGCATTTTCCAGAAGTTTACTAACCTCATCCACAGAAACTCCCATCATTCTGATAGACTTCCCCTGTTACAAAAGGAATATGCATAATTGGCATTGGATTCAAAAAGAGAGAAGGTAGTTGTTTGCTTAGTATGTGGGACATCATCTTCATATATGCATAAACTAAGCTGAGCTGTAAGATTTGATGACAAGTCATGGGGAACACATGTCCTTCACCTAGGTCAAATAAAGACTAACCTTAATTATGATTCCATATATCAACTATGATAGTACCAGAATCCTTGGTGCAAGAATTTATCCTAAAAGCATTACCGAACTAATTAAATTCTTACTTGTACTAAGTCTTCTAGTACTGAGATGATTCATAAACACATGATTAACGGGGCATGAAATGCATGCATGAGCATAGTATATTAAGCCCATTTTGTTCACATATGATAGATAAAAGCATCATGCGTCAGCATGGGGAAGACTAATGAGAAATCCTATACCACAGCAAATGCAACTAGAGCTATCATCAACCGTATTCGGCGAATTTTGGGGGCTACAAAAATAACACCTCAGTTATTGAAGCCTCCTGCAAACTTAGTTTTGAGTGCTCGTCAGAAAAAGGAGACAGAAGTTTTGAAATTTTATTAGCAAATTGTGGGACAATTAGCCGCATGGTATCTGCCTTGACACCAGTCAACCTCAGTAGTTCATCCCCTAGCTCTTTGAGAGATGAATCAGATTCCATTTGCACAATATACTTGTTTCCCCTCCATGTAACTACTATGCCGAGGATGGGTTTTATACTTTCCATGTTTTGCTGCAGAAAATTGAAATAACAAAGGAGAAATCAAAAAACCCATCAGTCAATATTCTCTGTCCACATTTGAATGCATAAAGATATGATTATATGAAAGAGTTAGGCCTCTATAACTTTACGCACATCCTGGAAGCCTAAAAGCAATACCTTTGCTAACTACTTAATTTCCATTGTACACAAAACATACTTTTCTCTTCTGAAAATTGAATTTAATTATGAGACCCAAAAGCAAATTGCAATTCGAAACAAGACTGAAAAGTTAAATGAAGCCTGGAAACAAGAATTAACAGCAAAACTATAAGCCAACTAAAAGCCAGATTGAAATAAAGCTAACTAAGATTTGCTGACAGAAATCAAGCTACTTCTCGGCTTAAATCTATCAGTTACTACTCAGGTATCCAGAGTAGAATTAATAAAGGATGTCCTCTTAGAGGTTCTGTGAGGACATCTCCAGAAGAGTGAAAATTCAGGAAGACAGTCTCGTGGAGGGAAAACGCAGTTGATGACTTCCAGGTTCAAGTTCCAATTAACCATTTCTATCCAAGTGCATCATCATCAGGAAAGTTCTGTCTGGTTTTTATCCCAATGCTAGCCTTGATATGCACCTTGTAAGCTAGGATAATTTCTCTTATACAATTTAGTTTTTTGGAGATGAAAGTGACACAATCTAGAAGCTTATCTTGGAATACTATGATTCTTCTCTTTCCACATAGCATAAATGCCACAACTGAAAGCGAGCATGAAGATATAAGAATCTTCTTTAGTCTGATTCCTCTGGTTCCTAGCCCATTCAACTATTCATGACCGTTCTGCAGCTGAATGAAAGTTGTGATAGAGGCCTTGAATATGTTTCCATAAAGCAGAAGAGAATTGGCAATCAAAGAAAAGGTGATTAATGGATTATGAGGCAATATTGCAAAGTTGACAACTGAGATTTGGGCCCCTTGATTCTATCCTTTGTCTTAGCCTTTGTTTGACAAACAAGTCATAAGATAAAAGATACCTTCAGCAGGTTATATTTAGACAACATCAATTCAAACCAGCTAGCCATCTAGTTTTGCTTCCTAATAACTTACAAACAAGATTTCTTAGTGAAGTTCTTGATTTGTACCTTAACCATATTATAGAACCAGATGAATTAGGATTTGAATGTTAATCTGGGAGGTCAGCTCTAATTGTGGAGAATCCTCTAATCTAGCAATTCTATCCCTATCCATTAATTATCTCCTTCACTTTGGCTTCATCAAGTAGCCTGTGTCTTATTGAATTTAGTTTTCGTCTTTTGTATAATGCACCCAGTTCCTTATAATTGTCATACCAAAACCAAATATCATGTCCACTACCAACTAACCATTTTATTTCTTGAATAATTGAATCTTTCACTCTCATTCTTGATTTTCAAATTCCAAATACTAATGTCAGCTACATAGTTAGAATGCATCCAGTTAACTTTAATGGATTCTTTGTCAATGAACAGCCTCCATATCCTCTTGATAATGAGCATTTTATTCGTGTCTTTGATAGGTACAACTACAAGGCCTCCTTCCTACTTTGTACACCAAAGATCACATACTATTTAACCTTAGCTGCTGTTGTCTTATTCACATCTCATGATCAAAGAAAATTCTTGATAATTCTTTTAATGGCCTTAATTGGATTATTTAGGAGGAATAGATAAGATCTCCAATGGGTGTGCAACTTACTTAGGACTAAGAAAATGAGTTATAGCTTGCTTACAAAGAAGAGGAATATGTTTTGTGTAACTAGCAATAGCCCGATCACAGGAATCTAGCTTACTGGTTAGAGTAGGATCCAACCTCATGATTTCATTGCAACTTCCAGCATTAAAAACTCTCATTGTTGGTCTCCAAGACTTACTCACAATTGAACTTGAAAAGAAAAAATATCCTCTTCATTAATTAAAGTCTTCTCCAGTTCAAGTTTCTCCCATTTAGTCTTTGCCAGTAGCTACATTTAAGGAAAGATGACCTTTCATCAATAAAATGGTGGCAAGAGAATTTGGTTCCCATCTACTTGCATTTGAGTAATATAATTATGCTTCCTATATTCACTAAAGTCACTCACTACATTGCACCAAGTTCTGGCAACCGGTGTTTGGGATTCAGAGTTTAAGGCCAAACTAGGAAATGGAGGGGCTCCTTTCACTCCAGGCAAAAGATTGATGAAAGAGATAGGAACTAGTTTGGAAAGGATCTCATTGACGGTTAAGGAGATTGAATTGAAAAGTGGAGTTTAAAGAAGGCTTGATCTGAGGCTCAAAAGGAGAAGTACCTACTTGGAGGGCTTGGCTGGAAGAAGTAAGACTAGGAGTAGAAATGGCAAAGGAGGGACTCAAGAGTGATGAACAATGGAGGAGACAATACCAGAAGCAGAAAAAGAGATGTGCCAAGAGCTGAGGGAACAAGAATGAGGTAGGCAGCAAAACCACCTCCCGAAGAGGTGTCTGGTTTCATTCCCGTTAGAGGGCCTTGGGAGGGAGAAGTCCCTCCCAAGTTAGTTAACTAAAAACTGAAAAAGAAAAGGCTGATTTCTAGTGAGAAGGAAGAGGTTTCATGAGAACCAGAATATATTATACTTTGTTGTTCAAAGCTAACTACTAAGAATTCCATAAAAATAACTGGACATTTTAAAGGATTAAAGCCTAACTGCCTTTATGTACTCAGTGAACTGACTTCTTTGTATAGATGAAGAGAACAAAAATACTATATTATAAGCAAAGAAATAAAAAGCCTGCACGCATCACAATTTAAAAGATATTGATCAAAGATTTATCTTTTGATGAAGAAATGGATCCAAATTCAAAGAAGGATCTCGTTCTTTTCTTCCAACTTCTTTCCTCAGAATTAGAATTTATCTTCAAATTCAAAAACCAATCAAACTAAGAAGAAATAGAATTAGAGATGCACAAGAATCTTTACACTTTAATAGCGCACAGATGCCCGCAATTTCTTATCCTTAAAAACTCGAAACTTTCAGCCGAAATTCTGCAGAAAAACATCAACAATTTTAGAGCCGTTGAAATTCAAGAACCCTAATTACATTTAAGACGGAAACTCAAGTCGAAATGAAGGAAACCACAAGTAAAGACCAACAAAACAGCAGTTTGCAAGCATCCAAACAGCCATCAAACAGTGTTAATTTGGTTTCCCATCATTTCCTCAGTCAGAAAAACAATACTAAGTGCAAATAAATCGAAACCAGACTCAGAATCTAGAACATATTCCCATCTTTACCTCAACAACTATTGACGAATATGTTTTCTCTCCCGAGTCTTTTCTTTTAAATCAGTTTATATAGGATAATGCTGCGCCTTTTTTTGGTTAGCTACAATGGTGTGCTAATGTGAACCGCGTGCACTTTTAATTACGTACGTGCTGTCGTCTTTGGCGCAGAGAAATCGAGAAGCTTCTTTTCTAACCGATCAGAGATCCTATAGGTAAGATTTATATAAATGTGTTAATCAAATTAAATATAATAGAGTTAAAATACTCTAATGAAATTAGGGTGCACTAACCTCTTCTTTAGACCGTAGATCCCTTTTTCTTTAGGCATATAGTTTGGTTTCAGATTCCTTTGTCCGTTTCTGCTATACATTTCATTACACTATAAATTAAATCATTTCATTTCATTATATTAAAAACCTTGCGTTTAACTAAATATTGCCTTGTTCAACTTGTTCGTCTTGAAAGTATTAAGTAAATCCTAAATGTTATACCAATTATAATGACATTGTTACTCTCTAATTTCATCAAATAATTATGAAAGAAACTAAGTTGAACCTTGAATCCCATCAAACAGCATGTCAATCATTTATAAGCTGAAAAGTTGCTTTATTGATATAGGCTTCTTTATCATCTACACACATAAACATTTTTTTAAAAATACCATTTCACAATTGAACCCCAAATTAAGGGAAAAATCTTTCATAATTATATACATTTATTTATAGCTCAATTGCATAAGACATGGTACTTATGAAAGTCGAACTCATATGCATATGAATATAAAATGATGAAGATGATATTGGAGATTTAATGTTTCATATACGTGTACATGTAAATGTTGTATATAAAATAATCACACGAATTTATTTTATATAAATTTTCTATGTTAAATTTTAAGCAAAACTTGAAAACTTGGACTAAGAATTTACTAAATTTCAAAACCTATCTATTAGGATGAGATAGAAACAATAACCTTCTTTTATTATACCGTATCATATTGATGTCTTACCAGTTCAAAAAATAATGGAAGAGAAGTAGGAAAATGATCTATAAACGGAGAAAGTGAAGAGATGGTTGAGATTCAAAATATTCATGGAGTCTAGAATATGCTTCATTTTCTAAGGCTATGTTTGGTTGGACATAAGGTTTTTAATACAATATAATGAAAAGAAATGGTTTATCATAAAATAGAATATAAATGGATGTAATATTAGAAAATTGTTGTTTGGGAGATATGAAAAAGTCCATAATATAATATAGTGAAATGTTGTTGGGAAGAAGTTTTTATAATATAATATAGTGAAATGTTGTTTATCATTTTATATTCCATCCTAAACTCCTCGAATTGGAGGTTTCTCATTTTTATTGTTTAGGATAAAATAAGATGTAATATAAAGTCGTCATCTTCTATCTTTTTCCATTCTATTCCATTATAAACTCTCTTCCAAAACGATGGAATAAAATTACGTTTCATTACATTCCATTGATAAACCCCCAACCAAACATAGCCTACGGAATGATTTTGTTAAATGTAAGTTTTTAATAGAAAGGAATGTAAATAGATATAATATTAGAGAATTGTTGTTTGCAAAGGATAGAAGGGTTCATAATGCAATATAGTGAAATGTTATTTAGAAGAATGATTTATAATGTAACATAGTGAAAAGTTGTTTATCATTTTACATTTCATCCTAAACCCCTCAAATCGTAGAATTCTCATTTTTGCTGTTTAGGATAAAATGAGATGTAATATGAAACTCTCATTTTTCTTCTCATTACATTCTATTCCATTATAAGCCCTCATCCCAAATGATGGAATAATATTACATTCCATTCTATTCCATTAATAAACTCTTAACCAAACATAGCCTAAATTTCCATTAAACCAACTGAGGAGCGCAAAAGAGCTATTGAAAGAACGCTTTTGTAACTTGTACCAAGAAGAAGATTTCTTTTCTATCCCTCTCTCTTCATCTATTGGTGCTTCTCCAAGTATTCACTTTGCATATCTTCTCAGATCTTATGATTCGATGTAAGTTTTGTGATCACCATCTTATTATGTATGTTAACGTTTTTTGATAATTGCATAAACATTTCAACAAACTTTCTCTTTCTCCCTCAAATCTCTCTCTTTTTATGTACTGGTGCTTCTCCAGATATTCATTTAGCTTATCTTCTTATAAATTTTAAGATAATGTGTAAGTTTTGCAGTCACCTTCTTGTTATATATGTAAACGTTTATGGATAACAGCAGTTGACAAGAAATGTTTCTAGAGACGAAACGTTTAAAAAAGTTTACGAAGCGCCAACTTAGACGTTTTGGCGATTACTGTTGAAATGTTTCGAAAGGAAAGAAACATTTAGGTTTAAGAAAAGTTGCAAAAGCAAAGAAACGTTTCTTTTGAGAAAACATTTTGGCTCTTCGAAAACATATTGCTAAGAAACGTTTCTTATAAAAAGACATTTCTCATTCAAAAAGCATTTTTGATGTGTGGAAGCAAATTTTCCTCCA
>JANJEY010000009.1:7592456-7605061 GCA_024703695.1 Erythroxylum cataractarum
ATTAAAGCAAGCATCCAGGAGTTGGAATATCCGTTTTGATGAGACAATCAAAGAGTTTGGTTTCTCACAAAATCCGGGAAACTGCACTTCGTACTCAGCTACAGTGAGACTTCCCTGCTTTAGATCTAAGAACTCCTTCATCTTTCTATATAAGTAAATCTTTGGCATGTAATTCTCCTTAAAGATTCTCAAAAAGTCTTTCGATATCAGTCTATAGGATCATAACGAGCTACCAGGAATAGCCTTCCACCATTAGTAGGCCAGACCCTGAAGTAGTGAGACTGTATAGTTGAACCTCTCGTCATACTTGCAGTCCATCTGGTCAAATATCATCACTGTCCTTTCCAACAATCCTTCTGCCTCAACAGGGTCAGTATTTCTGTAGAAGTCTACAGCCCCTTGCTTCCTAAATTTATCGTACCTCCTTTCTCTCCTCTTGGGAACCCTCTAAAGCAATTGTTCAGACTGGGGCATAGGAGACTCTCTATTAGCTCCTACTGACTCGAGGTCAGCTGACTCAGTGACACAGTCTCTTGTGGTGAATGACCTATAAGAGACAACAATTACCATTACTATATGAATCTCTCACTACATATCTTGTCTAAATGCTCTTATATATCCCTAAGGATGCCAAACCATGCTCTGATATCAAAATTTTGTAACACAATACTACCATAGTTCATATGTCTGAACATCCATAGATTACTGAGAATATACCCTATGGGAATGGCATGTTAGAGCAATCATATTCACTTATTAAGGCATCATACATAAGTATTTAAGAAGATCAAAACTTCCCATTTTATTCATAAACATGAGCATACATTGTAGCATTACAATACATAATCTACGTATATACATTACCAACAACATCTAAGAGTTTGCCACTTTTTACAAGATGTTCTACAAGAAGTGGAATGTTAAACCAAAATATCCTATCTAGACTCTTTAGTATCATATGGCTAACCTTTTATCCATTCTTGCTCCAAAACATAAGTACTAGACTTCTACTTAATCTGCTTAGGAGTTAAAACTCCTTTGAACCTGAAAAACAATATTGCAATTTTGATGAGTTTACGAACTCAGTAAGTGACCATCATCGACGTACTCAATTATATGTCATATAAATGAATAATTCACATCAAATTATATACTTCATTGATTTCAACTATTCAATATTTCATCTCAGTTCAATGAGCATGATAATTCAATTAGTCAATATGGTATATCCATTCAATCATTTAATAAATAAGGATGCATATGTAAATGCACATGTGACTCCACTTCATTTTTACTTTGATGTGACCGAGTGCCTATTTAACTGCCCCGTATCTGCTGTGGATATAAGGCTCATTTATGTATTTTCCCGTACCCATTATGGATACTGGGCTCATTGATAACTAAGCCTACGGCTCTTTGTATACATTTTTTAGCTTTAAGCTCTTTTTCACTTGGGTCTCTCTAGTCACAACTCCTTTGTCTGTTCTTGCATTTCAATATAATAAGATGCAACAATTCACTTATGATGCATTTAGTATTTCATACTTGATATACTCAAGTCATAGATCATATTCTTTAAATCTAAGTTTGGCATTCAACATTCAGTTGAGAACACATATTTCCATATTCACATACATTTATAAAACACGACTAATACATTCCCGAATATCAATCTCCTCAGACAATTTATGGTCTAGATTTGTCACAATCACATGAGTAGCAATTCAATAACTGGATTTTAAACAAAGCAGCTAGATTATGGTGAGAGAACATCTAGGTTGACTCACAATATGCTCTAAAATAGCTATTGCCTTGACGATCTAGCCATGTCTGGATGCGGTCGATCAATTTGTGCTTCTATATCATACAACACACATATATGCATACATTACTAACTTGTTTAATCAAATGAATACCCAATCATACACATGTATATGTGTTATGTTCAATGCATGCTTAATTGACTTTCCTCGAGTATGTATCCTTATTAACAAATCTTGCTCATTCATTCATTATAGTTTGTATATAACTTGTTTGCAATTAGGTTATACCTTAAGAAATCTCAATTAGTCTAAATTTGTTCAATCATACATTTATCCATCACTTCTTAACGTTCCATACTCACACAACTTCCTAATTCTCCTTCAATCATACCTAATTTACATTGTTCATATCCTTTGATTCATACTTGTATTCACAAAAACACCTTCATTTATTTAACAACTCATACTTCCCAAATTCATATACAATGGTATCAAACAATCCATTCCTTAATTATAACATCAATTATCAACCTAAACTTATCGAACCCTTAATCAATCAATCAAACAACCGTCTAGGTTCATTTCAAACCTTAATCAAATCCAAATACACCAAAGTAAAGTAACTTATCCTTATTTAGTTCAATAATCACACAAAATAGAGTTTTTCACTTCCCAAGCATTTCTCATGATCGTGGGTACCTTTACACGATTATGGAAAGACAAAATGTAAACTTTTCTTCTCCAGGGCATTTCCCACCATCGTGGGAAGGAGCTCATGCTGCTTTCACGATCGTGGGATGGGTGATCAGACGATTCACCAATGTTTTCCTTCAATCTTTTTCCAAATTCTAACACCATCATACTAATCCATTGATCAAACTTCAATTATACCTAAAGTATACTTTATTTCCTCATTAATTTCATCTCCAAATTCCAACTCAAAATCATTCAATTGGCAACTCATAAATCATAGTCTTTAATGCATCACAATCAAAATAGAAATATTATTCATCTTCATACATATAAATTTATAACCCTAACTTGTCAATTTCAAGAACAACCCCAATACACCCATTTGTCTTCATAGCTACATCATCATTTACACTTCAAATCTCAACCTAAACCATCCATATAATCCATTGTTTTCAAGCATAACAAATAAAATAGAAACCATACATTCATCCATCAAATTACAACACAACTTCAACATCAACCCCACATATCACTCATCGCAATTTAATCATCATAAATGTTTCTATTTTAACATGCCATAGAGATAAAAAATCACTTACTTGATTATCCCTAATTCCACCTCAATCTTCAAGTTAACTTAATCTTCTAAAAAGCAAGGATACTCCAAGAACAAGATTCAATCCCAAAATAAAGGCTATAGAAATTTTGGAGTAGAAAAGTGTGGAAATTTGGAAAAAAAAATCAAAATGTAAGGGTCATAGGTATGGGTCAGTGGCATGAGGAAGAAAGAAGAAGAAAGCATATGGCCAAAACAAGACAAAACAACGGTCTTTCAAGAGTAAAATCGTGGGTGTAGGTGTATGGTGAGAATATGGACAATGTCATGCCAAGATCCATACCATATGTCTCATCCTTCAACTACCATTGGTCACTCTATAATTAGTCCATTTGTCTCATAATCATTAGATCATTTGTCACCCAATTAAGTTATTATTTGTCACTCATTTAATCAAGCCATGTGTCACACTATTACTAATGTCATATGTTATTATTTCATAGGTTTAGTCAACCTAAATTTTCATGTATCAATTTATCTTTCTACTCAACATTTTTCCTATACTAGATACTCACATTACTTCATCAGTCACTCAAATGTAACATTAATTTCCAATTCACTAATTTAATTCATCAAACCAAAATTTAAGACATAATAGCACACAATCACGCAATCACATCATAACATTTAAAAAAATTAATACTCTGAAATAAATCAATTGAGTGCATAAATTATCTTTACAATGCCTCTAAAGTATGATTCATGTATGTATGTGAATATAATGCATGCAAATGAAATACATTTTATATATTCTAACATGATATGACTCATATGACTTCATCTAGCAGTTTAATTCGTAAGTGTAAAAATGGCCTCTTATAGATTACGTTATACATTTTGTTGGATAGTTTGTCACTTTACGTTAGCTAAGGTCCTAGTATTACCTACACATTCATATCCCTTATTTTTTAATTACTCTTGTAGAGTTATTTAATAAAGTTTCTTTTGATTTAAAAAAGATAAAAAAAAATTTTAAAAACTGTATTTGTACGGTCATAAAAAATTTTGGGAATAAGAAAACATCAAAATAGAAATAGAACCTCACGTTTAAGCAGGCTCTCAGTGGGAGAGTTGCGACTTTAGAAATGCTTTACTGTATACTTGTTCTTTGTTTCTTATTGTTTAGCGCAGGAAAGGCTACTTTAAAAGAGATAGAGAGAAACAAATACTACAAAATAAGATAAAAAGACGAAAAATACGGGATCAATCTAGTCTCATTACTAGTTATTTTGAGTTATGTTATTACGGAATACGTCAATAGAGGTTGTGTTATATATCTTGTTGGATAGTTTGTCACTTTGCGTTAGTAAGGTCTTAGATTCCCTACATCACTTGTTTTGTTTTTTGTTTTTTTTTTATCAAACCTTGACCTTTGGTTAAGGGTGGATAAATACTATGCTACTCAACCACAACCCTTCGATTCATCGCTTGTTTTTTTAATTACTCTTGTAAAGTTATTTAATAACGTTTCTTTTCATCCCGAAAAGATATAAACAAAATTAAAAACTATTTTTGTATGTTTTTCAAAAATTTTGGAGACAAGAAAACATCAAAACAGATTCAAATTTTAGAAATGCTTTAGGTAGAGCTCTCACCGGAAGTTGCTGTTTTAGAAATGCTTTACAGTACACTTATTCTTTGTTTCTTATTGTTTAGCGCAGGAAAGGCTACTTCAGAAGAGAGAGAGAGAAACGAACGATACGGAATGAGAGAAGAAGACTGAAAATGCGAAACAGGTCCTACCCATCTGAGCTCAATGGACAGCAATTCAATTATTAAGGCATAACTCAAAGCAACTCGCAACAGAAGGGTGAGTAGAGAAGATACCGTGCTAGTCAAGTCTATTCCTTTTTTCTTCTGAAAATTTCATGGGATCTTAAAATTCTACCTACCTCAATCAAATACTAAAGCAACAGCAAAAGGGAAGGGTAAGGCTAGAAACAAGAGAACAAATCAACGAAAGCTGACAGAACAGAGGCGACAAAAGAGAAGGAGGTTAAAAACGATAGCTGTAGCCAAGAGCAGCTCATCACTAGTGTCCCATTACATACATCTCTGTTTCTATACTGTCAACATCTGGGTCTGGGTCTGCAACTGTAATTGATTCTGAGTCTTGCGCAGGTGATGAATTTGGCGCTGGAATGGAAACTCTGTTGACAACCTTGTATGTATCATCAAAATCGTCGTCGTCGTCATCTTGGACGCTGCAACTCTGGGGGTTATTTGGGTCACCCACATCACCACAAGCAGCAGACGTTACCCTTATGAAGAGCGGGCAAACCAAAAGTGCAATGAGACAAATTCTGATGAACCCTTTTATCATTGCCATTGTTGACGGTGTTCTTTGTAGTTGGAGAAGGTGATATTAGCTAATTAGTCTCTGATCATAGTTGATGTACGTAGCCAGAGGCAGAGGGTGTTTTGTTATGGTTCTTGCGGAGCTCGAGTGTTGTGATATAAAGATTGTTGTCATGATAGGATTTACTATTAATAAGGAGTTGTGTGATTGTGGTCTCACGGCATGTGACATTCTAAAGCCGAGAATTTCGCATGGTCTAAGGTTGAATAGCGTGATGTGACATCCATTTGCCTTGACTTTGAGAGTGAGACTCGCATGATCCTAATCCTCCTATCAAGTATTTGAAATCTAAATCGGATATTGAACCAAAGATCTTATTGATTATCGATTTGATTGATTTGACTGTTTTAACTACTAATTAAATTGACATGATATTATAATTATGTAATAATTATATTTAATTATATATAATATTAGTAATATTTTAAAAAGTAGAAAAATACATCGAATAATATAAAAAGTATTAAAAAAATAAAAAGAAATAAAAAATTTATTAAATCAATAGTCAAACCGATCGAACTGGACTGGTTTGACCGATCAATTGATCAATTTTTATCGGTTCTCACTTATTCAATTGGGGACCGATTTTTAAGAATTATCCAGACTGAATAGTCGATCAGTCACTGATAAAACCGATCGAACCGACCGATCCGGTCCAAATTTCAAAACAATGCCTCGCATTAAACTATTGCTAGCAGGTCTTTAGTTCACTCCAAATATACGTATTCCATCTTTCTAACCCCTAACAGGGGATTCAAATCTCAAAAACCAATTATCTTTAAAATAACATAATTCATTTAATATATGTTCAAACTTAGTGTTACTTTTACTAGAACAAGTAAAACGAGGCCAAATGAACAATTAGGAAACTAAACTACACTAAAATCTCTGCCTAATTTGTCCATTCATGAATAGAACAAGTAAAAATAAAGTGCGTCGCCTGGTAACAGTTTCCAACCATTTCAAAATCATTATCCAATGAAATGCTGGATATGGTCAAGGAATGAGTTGCCATATCGAAAGGGTTCCATTGATACATGTGAGTGCCTAACTTCTTAGGTGACCAACGGCATACATATAAGACATCAGGATTCTTCATTTTCTTCCATAGACTGAAAACCTAACTGAAATTAATCACCTCCTAAATTTACAAAATGCCTTGTAAAGTGTGTTTCACCTAGACCCACGACTACTCAAGCCAAAAAAAAAAAGGTTGTTTTTCCGAGCCATTCAGTTTTTTACATAGCATAGCATAGTAGACGCGGCTATCATGCTTGGAGTGAAAGTTGCAGAATTCCACTTCCCATCCTGTTCTTCCAAGTAGTTCATAACTTGTTTAGAAGGAGTCAGTAGCCTCATTACCTTTTCAGCACTAACAATCTGTTCTTCTTGGAGTGCCTTGTTATTCATTAGTTCCCTGCAGTAGAGCATAAGTCTCAAGTCAGAAAAGTAAACAACGAAATCATTAAATTGAGCTCATGCAATTACCAAGTCAACATTCAATGAACCAGAAATGGAATTTTTTCTTTTCTTTCGCACCCTGTTAATCACATACTAGAAATAGGAAGAAAAATCACATTCATTGGCAAGCAGATCTTACATAAGCATAGAAGATAGATTCGTGGCTGTGCATCCTTGAAAAAGAGCTTCAGGAATTATAGCTGAATCCATGAGTATATTGGGAAGTGACATGTAGGGTATCTTTGCTTTATACTTAATTATCCATTCAGTCAAAAGATGGGCTCGATAAGCAACAACACAGGGTAAGCGTCCAAGCAGCAATTCCATAGCCACTGTTCCTGAAGTACATAATGCCACCTTGCTGGCCTGCAAGGCATTGAGTTCAATCCAGTAACAACAATGAAGTTTACACCTATCTAGCTCATGTTTTCCAAATCTACACACTAGGAATGGTAAATGAGAAGCTTTGCATTTGGTACCCAGTTAGCAGGGTTCTCCTTAAAAAAATGCCTAATTTAAGATCACAATCAAAACAGGAAACAATATAGCTATTTAGTTCCATCAGACACATGTGCCCAGGTACAGACTCTTGGGAGGCAGGGGAGACAAAATAGAAAAATGGGAAAATATAAGGTACTTATTTATAGTATCTGCTACAGCTGAATTTTACAGAAAAGGGAATCAGGTACAGTCAATGGCAATTAACTACACCAAAGCGATCTGGCAATGCGAATGAAACATTCAACAAAGTTATTTTATCCTCTTTTGCATCTTCAGAATGGAATTTACAGGAACTGGGAAACACTGAATTAGATAAAGTTAGTACTCTCTAGGAATTTCATTCATAAACGGCTATAAACCTTTCTTTTTATTTGATTTAAATATATGAACGTTCCTTACAGATAAAAATAAATAGGAGACTTACACTGAATGCACAGTATTTAAGATGTAGATTTCCTCCTGGAATCAATACTATTGGCCCAGGCCACTTTTGAGTGACTTCATTTATATAGTTCTCCACGTGCTGATTGGGAGCCACGTGAATGACTGTCAACAATTTGGGGAAGGATTCTTTTATCAGCTCTATAGTCTTGGTAAAAATGGAAAGCATCCGGCTAACTTCTTGTAATCGGCTTCCAGGGAGCAAGGATATGACTGTGGCATCTACCAAATGCAAACTTGAAGTGTCAATACATAATATATGCACCAAAGAGCTCTTTTCTACATATAATAAAGATTTAAGACATAAGAAGTTTAATCACTGAGATCTAGGGTGATTGTTCCTATTAATCAAGCTCCTTAAGTACTCATTAGTAGAACTATAACATTAAGCATTGTCTGATTGATAAATATACTTATCACAGGAAATCAAACCATGCCTCACATTTCACATTACCTGAAGGCACTGCATATTTACTTCTAAAATATGCACAATCCTTCTGTATCCTCCATCCATGTGGCTGCTTTCCCTAAATACGATACACAAATGGGTTAATAAATAATAAAGTATTAGCATCAACGAAAAACACAAAGAACTGAGTAATTTCAAAGAGTATGTAACTATGCATACCTGTACTGTGAAAAAAATATACAAGCAACGAAAAGAAAAATTAAGAAAAAGGCATGACTATTAAAGGGCTTGCGTTTATCTATAAATTACTCTACAATAAAAGAAAAGTTTTGATGTTGATTTTAACACTTCTTATTCTCTAGGACTCCCCATGTAGGTGGAGTGCCTGCCTAGCCTGTTGTAAGTATATAAAATCCACTAGATGATTGATCACTAGATTGAACATATAGTCCTCGCTATAATTTCCCCCAAACAAGCTGACAGTCAATTTCAAATATGATTTGTACTTTAATGGGCATTAGATTTGTTAAATTTTGAATGACTACTTCTCATATCCAACAAATATACCAAAAAAGTTTTCTAGAGCAACCAAATCTTTTATAAAAACAAACTCACATAAGCTTGAAGAATAAGTCTTTCTTAGGAACATTATGCATCTGTAGATCAAACATACAAAAACTACTAACCAATTACCAAAAGTTATTAAAAGACAAATACATACCGAGTTCAACTCTAAAACATCTTCTAAAATGGGGTGGCCGACAAAGGTTGCATCCACCCCATTTGATTTACAAACTGTGTCCTCATTTGGAAGTATACAGAAAATATGATCCACAAAATTTGCAAGGCCTCTAAGTCTCGCTTCCCCACCTTTCCATGCCCAAAATGAAGGTGCCACATAATGGTAGTGTACTGGGTAATTCTTTCCTTGTTGATTGCATCTAGCTGCAAAAACCATTTCTCCAGATTTCCTACCAGTAGACTTATGCATAAGTGATATGCAAGCAGAGATGGTAATAGAAAGAGGGCGGTTCACATTACCTCGTAACTGCTTTAGAAGACGAAAAGAAAAACCCTTGGAATCCACTGTCACAACAACATGAGGTTGAAAACAAAAGACATCCTCAATTGATTTTTTCAACTTAACCTGACATTTAAAAGATATTGTTTAGTTTCCAAAAAAAAAAATGTTTAATTAGATTTGATTCATTGAAGAAAGTATGATAATTCACCCTATATACTCACCCTAAAATTATTCAAATGGGGTAACAGCTCCCATATTCCCATCACAGCAATATCTTCAATAGGAAAAAGAGATTCCAATCCTTCCTTAGCCATCATTGACCTTATACACATAAAAATATAATTTTAAAGAAAGCAAATTCTAGATCCACATATTTGTAAAATTTCTGCAGATTAAGTAGAAACAGCAATCACTTGTACTCCTAACGATACTCAAATCTGTAGAGCACATAACATTCAGAAGAAAGAAAGAACAGATGAAGGTGTTTTACGAATATATTATCAGCAAAAAAAAAAGCATTAGATCATGATCTTTACCTGTTTATATGCCATCTACTTCTACTGATTAACTTACTAGATTAAACCATTTTTATGTTTCCTAGAAGAGCACCATGCCCTTAGAGCAGGGGCTGTAAAGTTGAACCCAGGACCTCTTGCCACCTAGAAGGGGGTGCCTACCACTTGGCTTCATATTCATCCTCTGAAAATCATTAACTATAATGGGGAAATTTTCAAGTGTTTTAAGTGCAGAGACAGTTGTTTACCCCCCAACACCTGAAAAGCGAACAGGAACAGGGCAGAGCTTTTTCAAGGAGGCCATAAGACGAGACCCAATAGTGTCGCCCGAAACCTCTCCAGCAACCACGAACACACGTAGTTCCCCATCTTCAACAGCCTTATCTACTAACGGTCTGCTACCAACAGATAAATACCTACTGGGTAAAATAGGCAAGCGCAAAACAACTTCATCTTTTAAATTCCTCACGATTCTCGGCAGCACTCCAGCCATTTGCTGATCATCACAAGCACAAAGCATGACAATCACAAGTAATCCTAATCTAATCATAGGAAAAGGCGTGCATATTTGGGATGAAACCACATGCATATATCAAGATAACAAGCATTGCTTCGACAGTCTCAAGTCCACTAAATCCCAGTTGAACAAGTAAAAGTAAGCAAAGCAATTTGCAAATAAACCCTGTTCTTCAATATATGAGAAAAAGAGAGTAGACACAAAAAAAAAAAAAAAATCAAGGTTTGTTGGACATATGAGTTCGCGTACCCTTTTTATTTAGTTAGGACCAGTGTGCATGGAACTGCTAATGTGAATCGTCTTTGCAATTTCTCTTTCTCCTTAGTTCGCGCTCGTCATTAACGCTCTTGGCCGCCGCTATTACCGATCTACCCATCCCTGCGGATAGTCTGTCCGCCTCCTACATCTGTATTACTCATTCTGTCCAGAGGAAATGCTACGTGGTACGAGTAATCAAAATCAATTTGGTTTAATTCATACTAGCAGCTCCATTAAACAATTAATGGTAACAACATTTTAAACTTAATTCTAGGATAAATTCTCTACCTTGCACGCCTAACCTAATTCATAAAGATTCCAAAACATGAGAAGAAGTTGATCCAAGGACCTAGAATTATGATAAATAAGGTTGGAAATTTCTGAAAACCCGAATTTTAAAAATATTAACAATCATAACATCATAGTAAATGTCTCACTAATATTCAAGATTTTGGAAAGCCTAAAAGTATCCTTTATTTATAAAGAGATTATTTTCATAGATTCATGTAAAAAATAAAAATTAATAAACTAATACTTTCAAATAAAAATAATAATAAAATAGACATAAAAGATATTAAGAATAAATAAATAAATAGCATCATCATCATCATCACCTAGTTTGAAAATCCCGCAATGAAACAAGGTCTGGGGAGGTTCGATAGTACGCAACCTTACCTCTATATAGTAGAGAGGATGTTTCCGGTGGACCCAGATGCAATTGAGACAATAAAATAATTATGCAGGTAATAGAAACAATTCAAAAAACAAAAAAAAATGAAAAAATAAGTAACGTGAACAAAAAAAAGTACTAAATAGAAAACATAATAAAATATCCAAATATCAAGATATAGTTAAAAAACTAATAATACCAATAACAAATAATAATAATAATAAAACCCAAAGGTGTTAATAATAGGAATAAAACTAGCTCATAGTGCGAAAAGTAAAGAACAAGGTGAAGGTCTAAAAATACAGAAAGACACCCACGCATTGGAAAGAGAACTCCTTCCACAGCAGGAAGTATGAAAGGTACGGAGAAAGATAAGAGACAAAGAAAACTAAGAGAAAGAAGTCTAGCGTTAATAGACTTAGCAGGTTATAAAGTAGACTGTCAGACAATTCTTCGAAAAAAATGAATTGATTGCAGAAAAGTTAATCGGCGCTCTACGAGAGCAGATTGTCAGTCGACTCGAGGCGGGAGGGAAGGGTAACGGTTGAAACCTAGAAGAAAGCACTGAATACTTGGGGTAGAAACCCAAAACCACCATAAACGGCTGAGGGAAGCACTCGTAGACAACTAAAACTAACAACTTACTAACCAGAAACGCTCGAAGGCACCCTATAAGAAATTTGCATGACAAAAAAAGAGAGACATAAGATAAAAGCAGGCACCTGGAAATTGTGTATTGAGGCTGGGGCTGTTGTGTCGAGCCTTGCAGACATTACCAAAAACTAAAATAAAATAAAAAGACAAATGTTACCTTCACTGAGAGTACACTAACCCCGATCGAAAGTATGCTCTCGTCGTTGAAGGGTCCAACTCTATAGCCTTGTTCGCATCAGCAAGAGCCTCTGTAAGATTATGGAGCTGGATGTTGGCCTGAGCACGGTTAGCGAAGAGCTCGGCGTTGTTAGGATTTATGTCGATGGCCTGAGAATAGAGATCGACGGCGAGCTCGAAGTGGTCGTCGATGAACGCCTCTTACACTTTCTTGATCTTTTCCATTCATTTTCGAGAAATACAGTTCCACGTTCTCATAAAACAATTCTTCATTAATATCAAATGATCAAAGGCAATTACAAAACAATATATCATACAAGAACAACTTAGACAACATATAACATAGTCACACATAAGTTGGTTTGGGTGGGTCCAACAGGACATACTACACATTTCCGCAAAGCGGTCATGTGTAGCCGTGAACACATGAGGGAGTCCGTGAGGAACTCCGTGGCCACTAGCGGGCAGGCGGGAGAAGCCTATATAGGTGCACCTATCACATAAAGGACCACCCTAAACCCATAGAAACATGCATATCACATTATTC
>JANJEY010000009.1:7610273-7621680 GCA_024703695.1 Erythroxylum cataractarum
TCAAATACAAAATTCCCATTCAATCGGAATTCCAAATTATGATCAAGTAAATGAAGAGATTTGACAATCTTTCTTCTAGAAACATTTTTCCCTTATGTCTTAAGTTTCTATGACTCCAAAATAATTCGATTCGTTTCAGAAATCCCAAAGTTATACATCAAACATATTGGGCCTATCCTTATGTTGAAACAAGAATCTATACTCAACTTCCTTCTACAAATTGAGATCTTTAAAGATTGAAATAAAACTTTCTTGCTCACAAAACTTTTAGAACGTTGTCTCTAGATCACAATGAATCAAACATCACCTCATTTGGACATCTATAACCCAAGATATGCTCAATTAATCAAAACTCATCGCTGCTGCAAACAGGCTCGTCACGGCGAACGCCCGTGCTCGCCGCGGCGTGCACGCAAGTGTGCGCCACGACGCACCATTTTCTCACATGTCGTGACGTTGCCTTCCCCGCACGTCGCAACGAACCCTTCCTCGCAAGTCGCGATGAATAAAAATTTGGCACGTCGCGACGAACTCGCACGTTGCGGCGTGTTCATACGCACGTCGTGACGTACGGGCCTAGAGAACGACTCTGAAACTCGATTTTCCAGTATTTCACACTTCAATCCTTCCCCAAACACAAATGCAACACACCTAAACCTTAGATCATGACTTAAACTATATTTCTAACCCAGTAGCAACTCAAAATCAGTTATAAACGCATCAACCCAAGAAATCTAGCCATTTTTGCCCTAAAACCCTAAATCACCAATTCTACCACCATACCAAGCTATAATTGGTTTAATCCAACCAAAACAAGAAGAAATGAAGTTAAACTTACCAAGACTTGCTTCAATGTCATGCCCAAAATGCCCTTATATATATTCTTATAACTTAATACCTCAATTCAGGAATTAAAAATCTTAGGAACTGAATTAAATTTCGTGTCCTTCAAATAATTTGCAGTCCCATGTCTCTCACTTATTTAAAAATAAAATCAACTTGATTGGATCTCTACCAATCAAGATATCATCCAAAAATACTGAACCATGCTCGAAAAATATCTAACTCCCTTTGACTCAATCGATCCCTTACAATATGACCTCAGAAAAATCATAATTTCCCATTATGATGTAGGTCATTGTCTTAGGAATCCAACGCTTTAAAAACTAACTCAGTCGGATGTCGGACAGAGACATTATAAGCAAAAGATCAAAAAAGGGGTTGGATTGGGAACGAAATCACAAAAATAGGAAGAGTCAAAGCAGCATACAAATAACCGAAATGTCCAAAATTCATAACTTCTTATTCCGTGCTCGAAAAATTTCATACTTTATATCAATGGAAAAATCAAAACATATTCTATGACTTTCATGAAGGACTGAAAAGCAATAGCAACCTCTAACTCGGTCAATTTCTCATTCAAAGTTCTGCCAGAATTTATCATCCTATATCACATCCAAAACTTTATAATTTCATATCTCCCAAATTTCCATAACCAGAATAACAAATTATACATCATTGAAAAGCTAGGATCATCTTCTATATCTTTCATGTAGATCACTGAACTCCATTCAATTGCCTCGAATCACATTACACACCTAAATGTACACTTATGAACATTTTCACAATTACTTAACTTTGACTAATCATAATTTTCACTCCCGATATCGAAAAATATCAAAATTTATGGCAACAGGAAGCTATCAACATAATCTACAAGTTTTATGTAGATCATTTTCTCAAATTGTACCTAAATCAAAAAGTCAACTCTCTATGTCCAAAAGTCAAACTTTCTCAATTTTTCAAATTCTCACTCTTTCACTATTTGTATCATATTCTTCAACTCCATTTCAATCAACTCATTCACTTTAACTTTTTCTAATAAGTATTTAATAATACACACAAAATTTACTCAGAACCTCACATCAATTTCATTAAACTCAAAAACACCCATTTCATGTATTAACCCCAAAATATCATCTTAATTTATTCAAACTAGCATTGTACACATCCAACCTTAAACATAATCATTCAAACTCATAAATTTTCTCTTGCTTTACACATAACTAAGTCACCTCAATTTCCTCGTTTAGTGTCAAATTACAATTCACAAACTTGAGAAAAGTTCGGGGTCCAACACAAACAAAAACTGAAAATAAAACAATTAAAAAAAACTACAGTTGAATCATTATAATTTATAGATTTGTTTGTGTCGTTAGCAATAGAAGCACAAAACACAACACTTCTCTTTCCCTATTTCAACGGTCAAACATCAAAGCCAAGACCAACCACTAGAAATCCTCTAAACCTTGAACAAGAACAAGAAAAGCACAGACCCACTGTGATTTTAATATTGAGGAAACAAAGAGCTTGCGTTAATCAAAATAGATGGCTTTGATCAGCTACCAGACTCTGTCATCCTTCTCATCTTCAACTCTCTCCACCACTTCTTCTTGCCTGACCTGAAGCCTCCTCGTGTTCTCACCCAAACGCCCACCTCTCTTGCTCAGATACTATCCCAGTTCGATTGGATCTGCCGTCTTCATTTTTCTCTTGCCTTTTGTTTTCTTTTTTTTGTCATTGGTGATTAAAGTTAGTAACAACAAATGTAGCTGTCGGACATCTCTCGTCTTCCGAAACAAAGGGTATAACTGGCTTTGGGTAATTAAAACTTCAACTGGTGGATGAAAACGCTCCTATATAGGATAGCGGTTTATGTTTAATCAGTTAATGAAAAAGTCATTAATCAAACAATTTTTTCAGCTGTTTGAAAAGTCAACCAACTAAAACTAACCAATCAGCTGAAAAAATAGCTGATTGGGGTGTATCCAAATGGGGCCATATTCTTTTCTATGGTGCAGTTGGCCATCCTCGTAATTTTAAGACAATAAAAAATATAAACAATATTTTAATTTATAAATTGAATGAAATAGGATTCATTTATATAATTAATGCTATTTAAATTATATATAATTGTTCTAGTTCATGAATTTGAAAATTTGTAGCATCATTCCAAATGTAGGAAATTTGAAAATCTTCATCACCATTCTAAATGTTAGAAATATTGAATCTCCAAAGTTGTATTTAAAATAAAAATACATGTCTCATTTTGTGTTAAAAATTTTGTAAAATATGAGTTAGAAAATCTTTGAGATGATAAGTTGCAAATTAAAATTAATTGATCAAATAATCTATTAAAATAGAAATTTTAAAATTTAATTGATTAAAAATTTTCACTATCGAAAGAATCTTATTTATAAACTTAAATTTATCTTATAAAAAGTGAAAGATAATGAATAATTAAAGATAATTAAAGAGTTATATTTTAAGTGAGAGATTAGAATTAATAATTTTAGTTTATGATGACTAAGAAGCTCTTCCTTCTCCCTTTCTCTTCTGATTCTTCCTAACAGTTCACTATGGTTCTCTGTCATCTTCTCTATGCTTCCTTTCCATTATGCTCATTTAAGTTTGTTTGGATCCTCTCCCTTAGTAGTTCCTTTTTTTTTTCCTTTAAGTATTAACTTTTTCTTATTCTTATTCTCTTTTGTTGGCTTGTTTTATGCTATCTTTCTCTTCCTAGTCTTGCACCTTTTATCCATCTAGGCTCTTCACCAAGTAACTGATGTTTGCTCTCCTCTCAAGTTCTATCTTCCTCTACCTTGGACGTGGTTAATGGCTCTCACTGTCGTTTACCATTAATTTTTCTTTACCATTTTAAAAACTAATTTTAAATTATTTTTACAACTTTGTTTGTTTTTCCCATTTATAGCTTAATATCCTTGCGCCTATTGTGGATTGACTAGAATAAAAAGCTTAGTCCTGGTGACTTTTCTCTACTTGTTGTTGGTTCTCCCTCCTCATTTCTTTTTTTTTTTTTTGTAAACTACTCTTCCTAGTTCCTTTCCTTCTTTTACACCTTGTTCTTCATCTTTATGATCTCACTTTACTTTAACCCTTTTGCTTCACATAATTATTCTCTTCCTTTTTTCAAAACTTCATTCATTGCTCTCCAAGAGCTATCTTCTTCCTCTCAACCAAATCTCTTAACTTTAAGTCTTAACTCTAAACTCAGTTGGAAAGAAGAAGTAGGAATCTTCTTAGATGAATACCCACATTATCCTTTTACCAATTATATAAACCCATAATTGCTCCTCCTTTGGAGGTGTTAAAAGAGAGTGCTAGCAATTGGTCATCTACTCTAGTAGGTTTCTTTGTAGGAAAATGCCTTGCTTTTCTTTTAATCAACTCCCACTCCTTGGATCAATGAAATGGAATGGGTCTAAGATAGGTTTACCTAAACGAATAACTAAGTCATGTTTTTAGTAAGTTGCTTGGTTGGAATATCATTATAGCCTTTTGACGCGAAGGCACATATTTGTGATACATGTTGATCCGGTTACTCGGCTACATCACGTTCTCAATTGGCTACTAGTTTTATTCATAACCTGAAGACTAGCAAAATAATTATTTATTTAAAATTCTCAAACACTTTTTTTAAAATGCCTACCTTGTTGCTTTAGCTACTTGTTTTCATGAAAAAAAAAATAACTAAGCTACTTAATCGAAAGACCTAAAATTTTGAATGAATGTGATAACTTGTAAAGTGATAAACTAACACTGAATCCTAATTAAGTTGCAAATTTTAACCAAAGAACCCATATCACTAATTTTGTAAGCTAATGACTCTTCACAACCTAATAGATTATGTTCAAAATTAAATCAATTTTGTCCCATCTAAGCCATCGGTATATTAACACAATTTATAATATACAACCTAAACACACTAACATAACAATAGGCAATTCACATCAAAACAAAACACACAACTATCCCTACACTTAAACAACACATTTTCCTCAATTTGAAAAGGAGACTAACAAACACACATGGAAGGAAATAACATAAAATAAAAAAAATACTAGATTTAAAAGGAAAGGGTTAGATACAAAACCTTGCAGTGATGGAGGTGATGATGGTGAAGGAGATGGTAGTTGCACACTTTGAGTCTCGAAATACCTATGAATATGTTCGATGTCCTGACTCAGACATCTTTGTTTCTTTTCCATGTTCCTAATTACCTTGGAGCGTTCTGTCAAAGTATCTGTCAGAAGTTTGGTTTGATCAGATATTGTTGTCAGTACTTTTTAACATCCCAATTCTTCTTCTTCGTCCTTCTCCTCAAACTCCTTTCTAGTCGAATCCCCTTATTTTTATTATTGAGTGCTCGAACTTGCTTGATTGGTCCTGATCTTGACATGTGTTTTGGCTCTAATATCCCAAAGTTTCATATTATGCGACTTAAGGATTTCAGCTCACCACATATGATGATGGTTTATGAATTTAGGATGGTAGACCGTGAATTTGTTGCACTCAACTCTGTAATATTCATCTATGGCAAAAACCAAGTAACCCATTCCTAAGTTATTACTCCTTTTACACTGAGTCGCAATAATTGTGTTAAAGACGTGGGTGGTTGTGCAAATTAAGATACTGTGGTGTACGTACTACAACAAGAAAAGTTCCTTCTTCAAACATTTGTTAGTTTTTGTCTTGTCAAAAACAATTTGACACATGAATTTGTGAAACAATAACTGTTCATGGCTTCTGATGATGATGTTATGTGCATTCTTAGTGTTAAAGTGATTTAACCCCGTTAATTCAGTCTAGTAGGGGTGACATAGAAATCATCATGTTGATCTACTATAGATGAAAAGGATCATAATTAAGCTTATAGGGTTGTTCTCGTAATTTAAAACCATAACTCCTTAGGTTTATTGGATTTGAACTGGGGATGTAAATAATTCTAGAATTAGTTCTCCGTAAACTGGATATTGAAAATGAATAAATTGTGCCCAATGAATTTTCTCTGCTAGATTCTTGACCTTATCTCTCAATTCTAGTCTATCTAAAGTCTCAAATGGAAGTACTTGGGAACCATAATTTGCTCATATAAGAAAATGGGGAAAGGTGCTTCATTATCTGCTACCCTATCTCTTTTGTCGTGGCCCAATACTTGGATTTTTCCTTGGATTGGTTGCACTTAATAGTTTGCTTGATTTGTCACCCCATCAAGAATGAGAGTGTGCAAGAGTTCCTATAGTAAGGGAGTTGAGCGTACTCAAAGAGAAGCGAGAGCCATTGAATATCTTATGTGTAGGGAGAGAGAGTCTAAATGAAAGTGATGGATGAAATAAGGTTAGAATTGAATATATAGGTAAGGGGAGGGTAATTTTGAAAGAAAAAATACTTAAAATGTGTGCCTATAATGCCCTACCGCTGGCCGTGGTTGTGAGATTCAATAATTGCACGAATTTATGATTTTTTTTCTTTCATCCTTATACACACCCCCAAGATCCTTTCCTAACTTCTTTTTAGCACTATCAACTCATTATACTTTCCTTCCCTATCATTTTTATCAAAATTAATGCCCTACTCTTCCATAATATTTATTTAGACCGGAACAACCTAATTATAGAATTCAAACTATCTAAAATCAAGGAAATAACTGGTAATTTAAAAACTATAGGCTACCTCTGATGCAACACTTCTTTTAATGTCATTAGCTTGACACTCTTCTTTACTCGAGGTGGTTTAAGAAAATTTTCAGTGATGACTCAAATTTCAATCTCATAAAATGTGTGCATACCACCTGGTTGCTTATGTCACCTCCTTCCTTTTCTCGATTCTTTCTTTTCCTTCTTTTGTGAGATTTATTCTTTCCCAGGGAACACTTTTGATGATCATTCTTCTTTTTTCTCCACCAAAATATGTTCCATTCATGATTGATAGTGAGTATTGAGTGCACTGCAAAATTTACCTGACTCTACACACTAAAATTTGTAGTTATGGTAAGTCGTGATCGCATCCACAAGGAATATTTGGTTAATTTTCATAATGAAATAAATTGATGCAAGGAAAATATAAGGGTTTTTTTTCATTTTTAAGCAATTTAAGTAAAATTAAATTATCAAAACAAATTAAAACAAGCAATCAAAATGAGAAAAGTGTTGAATATAAGTAAGGTTTAGTTCTAAGGTCAATCTCGCCTAAACACGATCAAGCTTATTCCAACATCCTAATGTCTTTACAACTCTCTTTATACTATTGATCTGAGACTAGTAGAATGCTCTACTAATCCCAGTTTTTCTTTAGATCGCATTTAATCAAGATATGATCGTTAATCAAACCTATCTACCGAATAACCTAGCTACGTTAAAACTAAAATAAGGCAGCCTCCACTCACGTTTTCTTCACTCTCTAAAAAAGATGGGAGCTTCGGTTCTCACCATTCCACACTCCTCATTTTATTCTCTAAAATGCAACAGCTTTTCCACTCTCTTTTTATGATAAAAACTAGCTTTAAATTAGTGGAGAGATGGCTTAATTGAATAGGATAAGATGATCCAACTGCTACCCTCTCCTTTGGTCTTTTTAGCTATCCCTTCTTTTCTTCTCCTCTTTAGCCCCCCACAATTGACATTTCCACCACCTTTTTTCTTATCTTGTAGCTCACTTAGTCATTTTAAAACAGAAGAGGACAAAAATAATTTAGTGTTATCCTTAGGTTGTTTTTCATTCTTCTCCAAGTGCAACCTCCATAATGTACTCATGTTTCTCTCTTTTTTTTAATTCCAGCAGACACATACCTAGAGCAACCCTCCACTCACCTTCGGTTGTTCCATTTTAAAGCTATGTTAAATGGAATAAAATGGAAAACTATCTTGTGATGCATCTAGCTCTCCTTTTGTCTCTTTCGATTCACATATCTAGCCCCCTTTTTCTCACATAACATGTATTCTTTATACCTTAAATGCTAGGTTGAAAGTAGAATGGAAGTTGGCGTGTGTACTATCTCACGTGAGTTAATAATCTTGCACGGGATAGCTAGCATGGTTGAACATGAATGAGTTGCTTTGTAACAATATTTACTCATGTTGCATGGCTATGAAATTTTATGGATGGTAGTGAACCATGTTGGCAACATTTTCTTCATGTTCTTTTTATTTTCTTGTCTTCTTCTTGCTTTTAATTTTCTTCTTCTTCATGCTCCATGAATCAATAGAGTATGGAAGTAGAAAAGATGGCTTCAATGGACATGCTTTTGGGTCACTTTAGTTCCTTTACTTTTGAAATGTACCTAAGATCAAATATGAGCTAAAGTGAGTATGATAAGCATTTCTAAGGTATTAATCATTAAGTGTAGTATATCAAATGAATCAACATTTAAACACATATCAATAATGGTCATGGGTTGGAGAGGATTTTTGTCATTCTTAGTTATGATGAAAGACACCTGTTCCTCTCCTACTCTTAGAATCAACTTACCCCCATCTACATCAATAATTGATCGAGGAGTGGCCAAAAATAGTCACCTGAGGATAATTGGGGTTTTCGTGTCTTCTTTTATGTCTAGTATACAAAAGTATGTGAGAAAAGTAAACTTTTCCACTCGAACATGTACGTCATGTATGATACCATTCGAATGATGTATTGATTTATCTGTCATTTTTATCAATATCTTGGTGGGGACTATCTCACCGACCCTTAGCTTCTGATATAAGGAATACAACATCATGTTTATACTAGCTCCTAAATCGGTGAAAGCTCTCTCTATTTTGACACCCTTAATAATGTAGGGGATATAAAATTCTCTTAGATCCCCCTTCTTTGGTGGTGTAGTCAATTTCTTATCTTCCTCCAATTCTTTTGCCACCTTTCCCCTTGTTGATTCCATCAGTATAAGTCGTGCTTCCAGTTGCTTGATCATGTCAACAACTTCATTTAGCTCAGCTTACATAGATTTCCTTGTGGCTTTGATCGCGAATGGAATTAGGGTTGGTACTTTTTATCTCAGACAAATTTTTCCTTGCCAATAGAGAGCCTTCCTTATGCTCTTGCACCTCTACCTTCCCCTTGTCTTGAATAGGTTTGGTTTTCATTGTTCCAAAATGGGGTAGGGTTTTTATGTTGATGCATCTAGGTTGTTTGTAATTTTGGTTCACTTCCAAAAAACATTCTTATCAACCTTATTCTTGTTCTTCCCTTCATTTTCTTTCATTTGGTGCGATTACTCCTCAAGCGCTTGTGTAACAGCCATGATTCGTTCTTTCAGATTGGACTCGATTTTACTTGGAAAAGTTGTTCCTGTATTTTGGGTTACTATTGCTTCTACCAATTGACCAACTTGAACCTCTATGTTATGTATTGAGGAGGCGTGATTCTTTGTAACTTGCTTTAACTTGCCTTCAAGCCTCTTATGTGCATCCTCTATATCTTAAATTTTATCTAAAATTTTGTCCAGTTTGGATTACATCAAACTTGGTTTGTCTTGCTGGAAACCTGGTGGTCCTTAAGGTTTAAACTGTTCTTCAGTGTTGTTTGACCAAGAGAAGTTTGGTTGATTTTTCCACCCAAGGTTTTATGTGTTGGAGTAGGGATTGTTTACCCTTCCTCAACTATATTGGGTTCCCATATAGTTTACTCGATCTAATCGATTATCCTTAATGAAGAAGAAAACGACTGTATCATGATCCATCTGCCCACAGAGCTCACACTTTAACTGAATAACTTTTATTGTATTTGAGGATGAAGCCCTCCTTCATCCAAACACTTGTTTGTTGATTCTGCTTATTATTTCTCTGTAGTTTTACTTAACTCTGTTAGTTGATAAACTCATACTCTGTTAGCTTTTTAAGTTTTTATAGTTCAATTCGGTTACTGACTTGGTTTACTTCTTTAATACTTCTCTTATACGGATTAAGATAGGATTAAAGTACCTGAATATGATGAATCTTGTTATTTTCATGATGGGCTAATCTCTTTTTCTTGAAGATTAATGTAGTTATTTTAGTCAAATATGCATGATTGAGGGATTGTGTTGTTGTCTTATGTATTGCTATAGTTTCTGAACTTCATGGATGTAATAGCATGATCAAACTTTGCATTATTTTGGTATTAAACAAAAGATCGATAGAAGAAGTTTAATTTGGAATGAGAAACTATGGACGCTTAGGTTAAAAACTAGAAATATATTAACTTAAGTATCAATTAGTAGTCAGGTTTCGATAATTAATTTGGATGATAACTTGTTGAATACGAAAGTTAGACTTAGTTTATTATTCAAGTTGAACTTAGAACCTAACTGTTAGATTTAGTAAGATGACCACCCAATCATTTTCTCTTACTCTTACATAGGAGATTAAATTAGTGAAATCAATTCTAAAGAGTTTTCAACTTCAGTTAATCTATTCATTTTTGTTCCCAGTTAATTTCGTTACTTTTTAGTTTAATTTTTTGGTTTCCTTTAAAGTCTTCACTCAATAAATCGGGATAGATTGTTTAGGATTGCATCTATTTTTATTTTTGTTTAAGGATAATTTAAGTGAATCAATTTCACCTCTATAGGAGATGAGCCTGGGTAATCACTATAACTACCTCGTATAATTGCGAGTAGGATAGCTAGGTATTTTTATAACTTAATTGGACACAACACTTAAGGAAAATTGAGGCTTAATGAAAACCTTGATTAATGAAGAGAATTATCTTATCTTCATTATAAAATAGAAGTTAGACTTATCTCTTAACAAAAAGGGGAAACATACAATCCTAATATGAAAACCTATATAACATTATTTTAGGATATTGGACCATAATAACCAAAAGCTACTTTGTTAGTGCATTTGGGAAACAATTTGCCTTAATAAATAGCTAAGTCAAAGATAATTAGCTATGTAAGAGTTTCTGAGGGAATGGATATGAATAAAGAACTACCGGACAAACTAAACATAATGAAACAAATTCATGGGGAGGATTGCAATAAATAAAGATCTCAATCTTATATCAATCAAAACCTCATAAATCAATAAAAGGGAACTGAAAGCAATTAATAAAGTTTTTAGGATAGGTCATGCCCAGGAACTAATGTTCTATAAACAAGGAGGAAAATGATAATGCTCAATATCTATTGACCCTCATATTTTTTTCTCTAGTTAAGTATGATTTAAATGAATTTTGAGGTTTTGATGGATTTATTTTTTTGGAGTTATTATTATATTAATGGTAGTAAGATTATATGATAGGGGTTAATGGAATTAAAGTACTAAGGTAATAAGAATGTTCAAGGGCATTTTTGGAAGACCACTTAAGGGTATAAGACTATAAGCTTATAAGGAAGTGTAAAATGGACAATTTAGAATCATTAATGGAAAAATTAAAATAAGAAGTGTTGGCTTGCTTTTAAGGAAGATGCAAAAATGTGATTTGAGGATAGAAAGAAGAAGAGAACACCGAAAATGAGAAAAGAGAGTTAAATGTTTCAGTTTTTGCAAGAAAGGAAGGAAGTAGACTTAGGGTTCTTCATTTCTTAGTGTTCAAGAGAAAATTTAAAGTTGTTCAAGAAGGAAAA
>JANJEY010000009.1:7621780-7636533 GCA_024703695.1 Erythroxylum cataractarum
GAAAGGAAGGAAGTAGACTTAGGGTTCTTCATTTCTTAGTGTTCAAGAGAAAATTTAAAGTTGTTCAAGAAGGAAAAAAGGGAGAGGAGGATTAGAGCTTCCATTAGAGCCAACAATCTCACTATTTGGTGAAGATTTAAGATAAGTTTGATTTTAATCTTTTGGATTTTTGAAAGGGCTTTGGTTCATAAAGCTTAAGAAATGTATGGGTTTAAGAATTCTAGGATCAATTTTAGTGAATATGTCTTGTGGGTTCTCCAATTTGAATCCCTATTGAATGTGAATTTTGTCTTTGATAAAAGGAAATCAAAGGAGGCAAGAGGAGCAAGAGTAGAGGCACTTTTTAGCAAAGTTTCAAGCAAGAAAATCAAGGTGGGTTACGGTTTTATAATTAAGTAATAAGCCATTTATGTTTTCTTTTAACTGATGGAAATAAATGATTTCAACTATTTCATAAACTTACTTTATGACTCTTTGAATGCTTTGTGAATGTGTTATGTGTTTGGTATGGGCATATTGTGTTGATGAATTATGAAAAGATTGTGTAAATGATTTTTAAAAAAGATACTATGTTTGAGAAATCATGTTCTTGGAAATAATTTTTGAAATATCTCATGTTCATGAAAAGTCAAGTTTCAAAAAAGTGTCATTTTGGGCAACAAGTTTACAAATTATGACATACATATTATATGGGTTTGGTGTGGTCTCTTAAGTAAGTCGAGTGCACTTTGATTAAAGGCTTCTCCCACTTGCCCATTAGTGACATGGAGCTCCTTTATGGACTTCCATAAATTCACGGCTACGCAAAACCATTTTATGGGATTGCGATAGTATGTTCTGCTCATGGCTACACAGGACCCTTATGGGAAATGTATAGTACATTCTGTTTTGGACCTTCCAAATTATTTTGATGTGTTTATATACTCATGATGTGTTGATAAGATGGATGCATACCTGATTTGCATTAATGAGAATTTGGTTGAGAATTTGAGATATATGTGCTTTGTGATTCAATGTAAATTTTTGTTACAATAGAAATAAGTATTTAAATGGTTTTGTTTGGTATTGGTTATAAAATTGTTAACCACGAGTTTTTAAGCTCACCCCTTTTTCGTCCCATCTTCAAGTGAAGAGAATGAGGTCGAGTAACCAAGATTTGAGGCATCATTACTTTTGCAATGCTTTTGTATATTAAGTTAGATTTTGTAAAAGCAAGACTTTAGATGCATTTCGAGAATTATTGGGTTTGGTATCTTTTGTAATTTGGATTTTGATACCAATGAGTAATGTGGCTTGGAATGCCATTAAAGCTTTGTAAAATCCTATTTTTGTTGTTAATGAAATATGAATTGTGTATCGATGTTGTTGAGTTGGAATTAGATATACTTGAAGAAGTTATCCACTTGAGTTGATGAACTTTGAACGTGAATTGTTGTTGCTTATAAGTGAGATATTATGGAAAAAGGAAAGATAGGAATTTTATGAATGGTGTGAATTAGTTGTAAGGGATGAGTCAAATGAATAAAGATTAGGGAATTTAATGAAGTAAAGTTAGTAGTTGAATGGTTATGCTCATGACTTTCCAAGTTGTACATTGCAAATTTCAAGTTTTTCATAAGGGGTCAAATTGGGTTTTTGACTTCAGCGGAAAATCTGGATTGATCTAGGCTGAATTAGATAAAGTTGTCTCTTGAAAGTTGTAGCTTATCTTTCTATTTTTTCATTGATATAAAATATGAAATTTTTGGACAATAGAGTTGAGAGATATGATCATTAGAAGTTTGTGATACTATTTAGGATGGACTTTTGGGACAACTATATTAATTTTAAATTTTGACCCTTAAAGAGGCAAAATTTGTTTTCTAGGTCTTCATAGAAGTTGTACATCTAGAAGTCCTCTTCCAAATTATTTTTGAATGACCTTAATCCGATATTTATAGTAAAAGTTATGCCCTTTTTACCAATATAGGTCAGAAGAAGAAAGCAGGAAGGGAGAAGTCGTGATCGTGCAAAGTCGCGATCGCGACTCTGCGGACATGCGCAAAAGTCACGATCGTGCGCAGGTCCTTTTCCCCCTAGCCTGAACATGTTCCACTATTTTGACCATAAGTTTGTCGTTCGACCTCCAAATGTCTGATTTTTGAAGCATTAGATTCGTAACACTTTTCTCTATCTCTCCATTAAAATTTATAACTTTTGGCATTGATTCGAGAAAGATTAATCAAATCAAAGCAAGAGTATCAATTGGAAGAGCATGAACTAGCCATTTTACTGAACATGCTTCAATATTTTGATGATATCTTGATCTGTAAAGCTCCAAATGAAATGATTCTTGTTTCTAAATCAATTAGATACATATAGCTACAAATACTCTGAAGAAATTGAATCTTAATTTGGACTCTAAGACTTTCAATTTCTGGATATAGGTTGAGTATAGTGTACAGTTTCAGTTTAATAACAGTTTAAAAATGTGTGGGCTATAACTTTTAAATTTTTGCACCAAATTGAATGATTTTGGTGTCATTAGAAACTTAAGACAATGGGGAACAAATGTTTTGAAAAAGCCAAATTGAAATTCCGATTTGAGGTTTCCTAAAATATGTTCAGAAATAGGAGAAATGAGTTCATTTTTAACAATTGAATGGTGTGGGCACGCCACCCATATGGGATGATGGTTAATGAGGGCTCATTGAAACAACCCTACAAAGTAATACGCATGCTTAGCCCTTATGCTTTTCACAGCAAGAGTTGAGCTCCGAAAACAAGGCCCAACAATATATACACGAAATAATATAGGAAAGGAAGAGAGAAGAGATCCCAGTCTTAATTAAAGAATTAAATAATGTCTCTCTGTAAAGCTCTCATAACCAAGTTTGGTTCTCACCTAAGGAACCAGTTGATAGGAAAAATCAAAGGAAATAGAACAATCTAGGAGCGCCCCACTAAACCTCAGGCAGATCATAAGGCAAATTAGGATGATAACAATAAGGATAAAGTAGACTTCATAACATCAAAAGAAAAATCTAGTAGAGAGGCTAGGAAAAACATATCCTATTCGGTCCCTCTTCACCAACTCCTTAATGTCCTTTTCTATTTGTAATGTGCGGTAGCTAAAAAAAACCTCAACAAACAACTGGTTGTTAAATATTTTTTTTAAGAAAAATCCTTGTTTGACAGGCTTATTGGAAACCAAAATAAAGAAGGACAATAATGGGAAAGCCTAGTGATTTGTGGTAGATTTTGGACAAAAAGATAATTAAAAGTTTGACACTCCTGATAATTCATCTAAATATTGTCATATCTAGTAATTCCAAGCTCATCAATCTATCAATTGTGTCTGTAACTAATTTGACATTTCAAAGTAAAAATTTTGGGCATAAAAATGTAACATATTATAATAATATTATATACTACCATAAAGTTGTTAGATCAAGAGAAGCCAAGGAAATTTGAATGAGAATTTTATAACATATGTTGATAAAATTGAGGTTACTAACTTGATATTTAGAGGTCAATTCTTAACTTGGGATAAAAAGGCAAGATGGAGCTTAGAGAATAAGAAAGAAACTAGAACAAGCTCTGGTTAATGATGAATGGACGATGTAATTTTTCTTGTTTTAACTTGTTTTGGGAACTCAATAAACTTAGATCTCTCTTAAATGGTGGTCAACAACTTCCATAATGGCAAGCTTATCAAAACACCCTTTAGGTTTAATAATTATCTTCTGAATGTTTTAGGCTTTGAAAATGCAATTAAGAAAGGAATGCAAAAGAAATTTGAGGGACATAAGGCCTATATATGCATGTAGAGACTTAAATGAATGAAAGAACTTAAGCTTCTCAACAAGTCTCCTTGTCTAGACATTGAAGAAGCCATCACAAGAACTAGAGAGGCCATCATTAAAGCATAATGGTATATAACTCTTTAGATAATGGAAGGCTAGCTTGTATCTTTTGGAAAAAAACTTGCCTCAATCATTATATGCACGCTCTTGAGACCCACAAAAGCCTCTTAAGATAAAATTCAAGGGATCTTTGCCTCAAATAAGGAGATAGAAAGAATATTTTTTTTCATAATTTCATCAATGCTAGAAGAAATCAGAACAAACTCACCATACTATAGGATCAAATTAGGAATCCCATCACAAACCAAAAGGAGCTCAAAAAATTTATTCTCTTCCTTTAAAGACATCTTAGGAGAATCCTCTTTCATCCCTAGGTTATTTATTCATCAATGACTCTATTGATCAAACTCAAGTTGTATTTCTTGGGATACCTTCTTCCAGATAAGATTTCGAGGGAGATAATGCTCTTTTCTTATAAAATTCCTAGAATAAAGTTGGAGATATGGTTACAAATGTCATTTAGAAATTCTTAACTTATAGAAGAATGTTGAAGGAAATTACTAAAACTTACATTAGTCTAGTTCCAAGATTGCTAATCCAACTTCCTTCCATAATTTTTGGCTAATCTTATGTTATCTACAAAACCATATGGAAGATGCTTGCTAAAATATTGGAAGAAACTCTAAGGAAATTTATTAATCATAGTCAAAACGCCTTCATCAAGGGAAGAAACATTGTGGATAACCTATTAATTATACAATTTTTGCTTAAGAATTAACTTCTCATAAAGATTTTGACTCTTTGGCGCGGGCCTTTGTTCTAAGTAGCCTTAAAGTTTGTCTTTCCTAAGGCTTTCATAGAATAGATCCAACAATGCCTCACTACCACCTCATTTGGCATTATTATAAATTGAGAACCTAAAAAGCACTTTCACTGATGCCAAATTATTGACACAAGGAGATCCTTTATCCTTTTACTTTTGACACGCTATGCATGGAGATTCTATCTAGGTTAATTCATCTACATTAAACAAAGTTGTAACTTAAAATATCATAATGCAAGGAAATCAAACTATTTAACCTTGCTTTTGATGATGATCCGATGCTCTTAAGCTAGATTGATAACTCTCTATGCAATCCGTGAAGAACTCTTTACATGTTTTTAAAAGAATGTATAAGTTGAGCATTAACTACTCCAAAAGTAAGCTCCATTTCTCTATGGGATTATCCAACCTAGCTAAGGAACTTTCAAGAATTTCATATTGCCAACTTTAATATGTCTCTCTCAAGTATTTGGGCATTCCAATCACCATAAGTAGACCAACTTATAGAGATTGCCTACACTTTTTATTGTGACTGAGAACAGAATTGGTTATTAGCAGAATAAGCTTACACCTTAGGTAAGGAGATTGCAATTACTTAGCACAATTCTCAATAGCATGCACAACTATTAGAGCTCACATATCATGCTTCCCAAAAACTTAGTAAAATCAATTGAGAAGATCATAAGGAACTCTTTGATCTGATGATGCAAGGACGAGCAAGAACTCTTAAGGTGATATGGCCTGAAATTTATGTCTAAGCAAGGAGGCCCGTGACTTACAAGGGTACAAGTAATGAACAAAAAGCTCATTATCAAGAGAATACGGAAGTTGTTCACTGATAGGGAGTCATAAGAATGAGATGGATTCACTCTCAACACTAAAAAGGTTCCAGTTTCTGGAATTTGAGAGAAAATTTCATAACTACTAAACTCTGACAAAGTCCATTACGCACAAGGTCTTAGACACATACTAAGAATGCTAAAAAGATCGTCCAGAACAACCAATGGCATTGTAACTTGAGAGGATTCTCATTTATCAGAGACCACTTACCAAACTACATGCCTAATGCTAGGTTAACAGATCACATCAAATGGCGCATACACAAATCAGGTCTTTATTTCTTTAGTTCAGACTTTGTGTTCATTAGAATTGGTCTTTAGTAGGTCTGCAATCGTTAATCTGGTCAAGGTACATTCCTTGCTGCTTGTATTCCCTCTTTGAGGGTCTTTTAATCAATTTACTTTCAACCACCAAAGAAAAAAGTCTACTTGCAAATCATGACAGACTGTTTCAATTAAAGGGCTGGCCTGCTCCAGTTGCCTGCCACTTCCCCTTACCTCGATTTCATTTTTTGAAAAATTAAATCACTTCTTGTTACCTCTTGTTACCATATGATTAAAACACATCTTCCACGGTTCTTTACTTCGTCAGGAGCGAAATCTACCTTGTCCTCAAATTCAAGAATCTTTTACAGAAATCAGAATTAAGTTGCTGTTATATCATTTGAATTCCAAATATAAAGGAATTAACAATCTCTAGAACAGATATGATGAAACTAAAGTAGGGTAATTCAAATTCTACAAGCAACCAAATTAGTATTTCTGGATAACTACAGAATTAGCTATGCCCACCTCCTCTATTGTCTGATCCAGATCAGTGAGAGGTTTGGGAGGGAACCCCATTGTCTGCAATTGGTAATCTCTTGCTCCTACCGGTCTTGATGCATCAATGAAGGATCGTAGATCTCTGATGGTATGGTTCAAGTTGAATCGTGAAACCATGCGTGTGCCATCTGCTAACCTTAGCTGGATTGATGTTGTTGGTGATGAAGAATCTACAACTAATCCTGTTGCTGGCAATGGAGCAGTCATTAATGAATCTGAAGGAAGACTTGTATCCAAGGGTGCAGAGCTGCTGCTGCTGTTGCCTAAAGCTCTTCCCACACCTTGGAATGGATCTCGAGGCTTCTCTGGTTCCTGTATAGCCAAGAATAGGATAAGCAGCTGATAATTAAATTATGGTTTACTGGGGAGCCAGGGGGTGTACCCAAAAAAAAAAAAGAGAGAGAGAAAGGGAGAGAGAGGGAGAAAAGGTACACACCGAGTAGTCCTCCTCTCGCCTCATAAGATTAAGGTGGACCTCTGTCCTCCTATCAGCAGGTCGAAGCTCCTGTGGGCACTCGGACTTCAAAATGCTCTGCATTTGGAAGAATTAATGATAAGCACATATATCAAACAGAATTGGAATTAACATGAAGTATCTAAAAATTTTACAGCAGGCAAGAAGTTGATGAAAGCAGAAATCACTGACTAACCCCCTTAACGAAATAAGCAAATATATCTAACCAGAAATATGGTTAATCATCCAACAACAGACCAGTCAAGTCTTTTCTTGATCATGAAAGGCATACAAGTCAGAACATTTGCAATGTTAAATCAGTCATTTGGTCGGCCAAAGATATGTAGCATGCAGTAGTATCGTGATGCTAGGCATCAAACAAAGATGAAAAAACAGCAGTTCTGATACAATTTGAACTCCCGAAGATCAGGTAAATGATACGAAGAAAAACTGATCAGATCTTGCCTCCAAGAAGGTAGCATTAGCAGGTTCATCAAAGCGACGCAAGTGACCATTATCAACAGTGAAACCGTTCCTCCAAAGCACAATGGTATGATTGACAGCTTGAGGGGCAGCCGAAACTGTCTCACCCGATAGTAATCTCCCAGTTCCAGTGAAGCTTCTTGAACTTGAAGAAGACGGTCGAATGTTATCAGGAGACCTGTCCACAGCTCCAGAAAGTCTAGCTTGATCAAAAAAGCCATCCACATCGTAACGTTTTGTAGGGTCCTGGACTAAAATTCCACTGCACTAAAGAAAGAACACATAAGAAACACCAAAAATTATTATAGACAGATAGATAGATCGCTTTTGGAATCAAACAATGTATTATACATGCTTTAATTTAACTAATAGATCAACACTTAACTAGAATCAAGGATAATTCGGCTCTCATTAAATCAATTAGAAGGAAAAGAAAGACAAATTCAACCTCTTGTCTCCACCAGTATAATAACCCTGGGCCTCGTCCTCGTCACTGCTGGATCCAGTGGCCTCAGGGGCCCGATTCAGATCAGAAAGCGTACGAATCCCGCCGCGTGTCCTACTGCTGCCAGCACCCGCCGACTTGGATTGACGTGATCTGAGCTTGTAGGGAACGCGGGAGGGAGGAGTGGGTGACGGAGAGCGAGAGCGGGAACGGGAAGGAGAGGAAGAGTGGGAGGGGGAGAAATTCGGGGAGTGAGACTCGGATGGAGAGCGCGAGGGGGTAGGAGAGAGAGGAATAGGAGGGATTTGGTGGGGGCCAGATGTGGTGGTGGCGGTGGCTGCGGCAGCGTTGTTGTCAAGGAAAGTAGAGACCGCAGCGTCGACATCCCATTGGTGAGATTCTAAGAAGAAAAGGGCTTCATCACGAGTAGAAGATGTGATTTCGCAGAAGGAGTCGATTAGGGCTATGTTGTGATTGGGATTGTGCATGTTGATTGACAAATCGGAGAGAGGAGATGAGAGGAGAGAGGAGAGAGGAGATCCAATCCGTTACGTAATTGAGAGAAACAAACCTGCGATGTACCGTCCTGATAACTCTCCACATCCCGTGTTTTATACTGTACCTCACCACAACAGTAGCACGTCTTCTCGGCGAATAATACAGACGCTATGTTTTTCTTTTTGGAAATTAAATAATTTGAAGATCGCTAGCTATCTATTACACTCCTAAGTTCAAATTGTAGATTGTGCGAGTGATGATAAGTCTTGATTAATGCTCGACATGTAAGTCGGCACACGATAGGCATATTATAAAGTAACAAGGTGAAATCGTGCGAGTTAATAAGTAAAATTTGAGGAACTTGCAAAATAAGGGATACGAGAAGTATTGACGAAGATATTGAAAGTATGCAAGATTCGATAAATATAAGTATGTGTAAGCGCGCATTGAGAGAAATCTTTGACTAGACGTGAAATTTAGATGCAAGGTCGCACAGAGTTGGCAAACTAAGTCATGTGAGACTCAAGAATGCGCGAGAATGGAGCCTATAAATAACTCATTAGAGTTGAGAGCCATTAATTGAATTAATGAGTCATTCATTGAGAGAAATCACTCAAAAGAAAGAGATTTGAGAGTTGAGAGCTTTAGGGAAGTTCTCATTGTGAGGGCTTCGAGTAGGGAGTTCTTTATAAGGACTTTGAGTACAAAATTCCTTGTGAGGGCTTCGTAAAAGAGCCATTATATATCTCTTGTTATTTTCTTTACTCTATTATACACTTGTATTATTCTGTGTGTGAGATAAACACTTTAAACACTTGTGTGCACGTGAAATGTTAGAGAGCTAATGGAATTGTTCGACGACATTTACGTGAGAAGGCTGAATCTTGATTAAGCGGACCTAAGCGAGATTGCCACATGAAAGTGACGCGACTTGCGGTAAAAGTTCGAGTCCAAAGTAGACCTTTGTAATAGTTGGTATCAGAGTCAATCTAGAGCGATGATTGGTGACATAAGGTTCATCTAGGTTTTGCATGAACCTATAGGTTTTGATAGACTTATCAAACTTAATATTCCAAGACCTAGATATTTGCTTAAGTCCATAAATGGACCTTTGCAATTTGCATACCTTATGGTCATTACCTGGTTCAACGAATCCTTCTGGTTGGGCCATATAAATGGCCTCTTCAAGATCCCAATTAAGAGGTGTGGTCTTAACGTCTATTTGCCATATTTCATAATTAAAATAAACTGTTATGACTAAAAGAATTCTGATGGACTTAGGCATGACAACCGGAGAAAAATTTTTGTCATAGTCTATACCCTCTTTCTAAGTATAGCCTTTAGCTACCAATATAGCTTTAAAAGTCTCTACCTTTCCATCTAATCCTCTTTTCTTTTTATAGATCTATTTACACCATATGGCTTTTACATCTGTTGGTAGATCTATAAGGATCCATACTTCATTGGTGTACATGGAATCTATTTCCGATTCTATTGCATTGAGTCATTTTTTTACATCAACATCATTAATAGCCTATGTATAAGTAATGTAATCCGTTTCTTCTTGGTCCGAGATGGCAATTATGCCTTCTAGTAGACTTAGATACCTGTCTGGTTGTCTCATAAACCTCCCACTACGTCTAAGCACTACTTGATGATCAGGCTGCTCTTCTGATTCAACTCTTGAATCCATTTCGACAACTTGTTCTGCTATATCCAAATCAACTCTTGGTTTGGATGAAATAGCTAACTCCTTTAGTACCACTTCACTTCTTTATTTGTGATTTCTCACAAATTCTTCCTCCAAGAAGGTTACATTTGTCGACACAAATACCTTTCTATCTTAAGGACTGTAAAAATAGTACCCTTGTGTATCCGTAAGATATCTTAGAAATAAACATATTTCTGACTATAGTTCCATCTTTGTGGATTCAGGCCTTAGAACATAGGTTGGGCAGCCTTAAGTCCTTAAGTGCCACAATGAAAGCACTCGATCAGTCCATAACTCCCTAGGTGTTTTAGGCACCGATCTGAATGGAGCAAAGTTAAGAAGATAAGTTGTCATTTGTATGACATATCCCTAGAATGATTCTGGAAGGCTAACGTAAAACATCATTAATCTTATCATTTCCAATAGAGTCCTATTACTCCTCTCTAACTACACAATTATATTGAGGTATTCAAGGAGTTGACAAGTTGGAAACAATTTCATTTTCAATTAGAAATTGTTGGAAGTTTCCAAATAAGTACTCGTCATCTCAATCCGATCGAAGTTATTTTAAAGACTTGCTTAGCTGCTTCTCAGCTTTTAGCTTTGAATTCTTTAAACCTTTCAAAGAACTCACTCTTTTTATGTATCAAATATAAATTGTCATGTCTAAAGTAATCATTTATAAAAGTTAGGAAGTATTCATAACCTCCTCTAGCTTTATACGTTCATAGGCCCACACACATTAGTATGTACCAGGTCCAATATGGATTCAGATCTGTTTCCTTTGGAAGGAAATGAGGCCTTTGTCATTTCTCCTTCTATATAAAATTCACAGGTGGGTAATGGATCATTATCCAAGCCTGCAAGGATCCTATCCTTCACTAACCTGTTAAGTCCTTTATGATTGACATGACCCATTCTTAAGTGCCACAGATATTTTGAATTAATGCTAGAGTCATTAGATGTCTTGGTTTTATTAATTCTATAGTGTTTAGTGGGTCTGTCATAGGTTCTATAAAGAATAATCTCTGTTTAATTATTGCATTACAAATAAAATCCTTATTCTCATATATTGAAACAACATTTTCAAAATATAGGGAATAACCAGATTTTATTAAACAAAAAATAAAAATCATATTCCTTATAATCGTTAGGATGTAATATATATCCTCCAAATATAACCTATGACTATTAGGAAAATCTAAGATAACTACTCGCATTGATTCTACTAAAACGTTGGATCCATCTATTATCTTGACTTGAAACTGAACTTTAGGTAGCCTTTATGTTTACTGGAACCCCTGAAAAGAATGACAAACATGGTTAGTGGCTTCTGAATCTAATATCCAAGAATCAGATGAATATGCCACAATTCTAGTTCCTAACAACCTTAGGAAACCCATACCTTGTTTGTTTTTTAGGGACTCGAGGTAGACTACACAGTTTCTTTTTAGTGGCCCTTCTCACTACAGTGAAAACACTATCCTTTGATGTCCTTTTTGACCTTCTTTTTCATAGGTTGGACCTTGACCCCTGTTTGGGCCTTCTTTTTCATTTGACTCTTCTTTTTTTGCTTGCCCTTACCCTTGGGCTTAGAAGAAGATGCTACATTATCCTCAAGCCTATTAGCCTTGATATTTAATATCTCCTCCGTGATCTGGAGGGTATTCATCAACTCACTCAAGGTGTAATCCTTGGTGTTGAGCTCATAGTCCAACTTAAACTGTTGAAAAAGAAGAATTTAAGTTATTGATGATCATAATCATATGTGTTTCCGCATCCATATCCGCCCCAAGCATCTCAGTCTCAGTAACCGCAAAGATTACCTTAAGCATATAATCCCGCACCGATTCACTAGGTTTTTGTCTAAGATTGTGAAAAGTTTGAATAGCTTTCACCCTTGTAGACCTGTTTCTCACACCAAACATCTCATATAGCACTTAGTAGTCTTATTAACATTCTTCCATCGCTCATGCTATTGGACTTGCTCATAAATTGAATTTCCACTCAAAGGTGCAGGCTTATTTTCTGTTAATAACCATGAAATTCGTTCATATTGAAGAACAATGTCAAGGTTACATCTCCATTTATTAAAAATCTCTCTGTTTTCCAATGTTATTAATCAAGAGCAAAGTGAGTGGATTTATATTGTGGTGATTATGTCTGAAAAATAAATTATTAAAGAATGAGCATACTAGTCAACACTATTGGAACTTTGTATAAAATCATCATGCATGTATGCATGATGATAGATTTAACACAAATTAAAAAAATAAATTTTTATACGATGGTTATTTTTCTTATCTATAACGGACTAAGTGACAATAGGTCATTAAAAGAAAAACTAAGACCCTTCCACTGAAAAAGCTACCAAGCATCTTCATGCCTAACTTTTAAAGAAGCGTCATAATTTGATCCATTCATTTATCAACAGAGCTATGGTGGGCAGGTTATTGATAAAATATGTTGAGTGTGTAACCATTTGATTCATCCATTAAAGGTATTTGTAAACCATACCTCGGTGGGAGGACATATTTGCTACCAATGAGTTGACTTATCCTTTAAGAGACTCAAACCATGCAAGATCTATGATTCATGTTCTCCTGTGGGGAGTAGCACTTCACCATATGCAAACAGACCATCATATGGAAACCATGGACTCTCACATGAGCATCTTCTCCTATTTAATCTTTTTGGCCTTTAAGTTTTAATAAATATCATCTTGTCTAGATGCAATTTGTTAATCATCTCATATTGTTTCATTATATATCTCATACATAATGAATGCATGGTAAAGCTTAGGGTTGACAATTATTTTAAATGGCATGCTTTCATATAATATCGCATATTATTAGCATCCATCCATCCATTCATCTCATGAATAATAACACTACTTTTGATTATCCATCATAGAACATAAAAAAAATTACAAGCTTCTTTGGCCCATAATTTTTTTTTGGACTTGGATCTTCTGTTTCGAATTTTTGGCTCACATGACTCGACCCATTCGGTAAAAAGTGTGTGATGGCATTTATTTTACAAATCTTTTGTTTTTCATAAAATCAAATTTTGTTAGTCGGAAATTAAAAATTCTAACACTTGTTTTTCATAAAATCGAAACTTTGTCAATATGAAAACAAAAAATCCAGCTCTTGTTTTTCATAAAACTGAAACATTGGCATATGAAAACAAAAAATTTCAACACTTGTTTTGCATAAAACCGAAACATTGGCAATATGAAAAAAAAAATTCCAACACTTGTTTTATATAAAACTGAAATGGCCATTACACCAAAAGATAAACCGAAACCGTTACATATTCTTTTCTTCGATCCATTACTGCTTCATCTTCAACATTACAGAAATTTGTACAGTACAAAATCAAAGATAATAGAAAATGAAGACAAGGAGGAAGTATGGCGATGATAGGCCACTTCCTTGTTACAAACCAAACGATGAAAACTTACAAAGGAAATCTATATTCTATGAACAACAAGAGAGCAAACACATACAACATATATATTTCTATCACATCAAATATACAACATACATAAATATAATTTCCAACCCATGCAACATATAAGAATTGAATCATGTATAATAAAATGGCTTTGATACCAATTATTGGATCAAAAACAAAAGCATACTAGATTTGGCTAAATGGTAGATTTCAAAAACTTTTTTCGAAATCAAAACACAGCAAAAGCATAATAACCAAATCACTATGTTTAATCCATACATAATACAGTCTTAGAAAAATAAATAGCATAAGAATAAGATCGAAATTTTTACCGACTCCTTTGCTACAACTTTGACTCCTTGCTATGGTATCCTCTTCATGCTATTGTATCCTGTTCTCTTTGTTGTATCTTCAACCAATCTGATCTACCACTTATTCTCCTTGGACAACTTGGTTAACAAAATCCTTTGGTAGGAAATGAGAAGAAATATTGTAGAGGTTTTCCTTAGTTGTAAGAAGCCAAAAATTGAGACACTCTCAATGGTAAGTTTCGATCATGAAAGAAAAGAAGAGAGGAAGACTAACCCAAAAATCACCACTTCTTTCTTTTTCACAAAATGAAAGAGAGAGTCATAAATGAGACATTCTCATTTGTTTAATATGGCTAGATGAAAAGATAAAAAACAACACAATGACACTCTTATTTTCGGTTGCAAGATGAAAGAAGGGAAAAAGAGCAACAAATGCACTTAATCCTTCTTTAATCAAAAGAATGCTAAAAGGTTGATATGTTTTTCTACATACTAACTTAAATGATAACCATTAAAACAATGAGGATGAAGCATGATAAAAACCCACCTTAGTTATGCAAAACCTAAATCTACATCATTGTAGTTTCGATTTTTGCTCTCCTTTTTTATGTCTTTATAAAAATTATTTTAATTTAATCAATCTAATTAATTAAATCAAACTAAAATCTAGCCCAATATTAAATGTTTACTTTGGGCTTCTAATTAACACTTAATTATGGTAAACACATCATTTAATCATAGGTTTAAAACTCAATTTAATTAACTCTTAATTAAATTGTTTTGGTATAATTATTCTGAATCTACTTCGGTCCTTTCATTTTTATTTTCTTTCCGGTAACCTCTATTTATATTTCTTACTTTACTTGATAACCTTTCCTAAAAGCCAAGTAGGGAATCTAATTGGACTTATCTAATTTAAGCTCCAATGAGCCCGAAATTAATTTAATCTCATTATAATTAATTCCATCTTATTAACCAAATGTCATTCCACTAAAGACAATTAGTTGAACTCTTGAATTACTAAATATTATGAGAACACATATTTCAAATAAGATGTCCA
>JANJEY010000009.1:7636633-7648565 GCA_024703695.1 Erythroxylum cataractarum
TTTAACACAATACATATACTAACACACTCATTCAAGTTCATTTAATATTTCTAAATTTCACTCAAAGATCGGGGTCCCAAAAAGCTACCGCAATCCTTGCATCTACTCCTGTTGCTACCCCTCAAGCTTCACATGATAAAGGGAGTGAGAGAAGAAGATGCAAAAGAGTTTTGGAGAATGATAGTTCACAAAGCAACAAGAGTGCAAGAACTAATTCCACTAAAAGGGTAGGAAGATCTACAGCAATGTATGAGGCTTGGCGATATGATGCAATTGATTCAAGAGAGACAAAGTACAACAATGGAGATGAATACTTCTATTATTAAAATTTTGAACACGATGAATATTCGTTCATCATAGAGTACTGGTGCAGGTGTGAGACATCATGTTATTATGAATACTTTGGGAAAACTATATACTTTTCTTTTTTTTAGAGACTGGTACTCCTAAATTTTGTTGGATCGAAAACAAAAGCATACTAGATTTGGTTAAACGGTAGATTTCAAAAACTTTTTTCCAAAATCAAAACACAGCGGAAGCATGATAACCAAATCAACATGTTTTAATCCATACATGATACGGTTTTAGCAAAATAAATAACGTAAGATAATCAAAATTTTACTGACTCCTTTGCTGCAACTTTAACTCCTTACTGTGCTATCCTCTCCTCGCTATTGTATCCTCAAACAATCTGATTTACCACTTGTTCTCCTTGGACAACTTAGTTAACAAGATTCTTTGATAGGAAAGAAGAAGAAATATTGAAGAAGTTTTCCTTAGTTGTTGAAAGAAATAAAATGAGACTCTTCTCATTACTAATTTTGGAAAAGGAAAAAGGAGAGGCAACTTTTTGCACCACTTCTTTCTCTTAATCAAAATGAAAGAGAGATCCATAAATGAGACATATGAAAGAGAGAGCCATAAATGAGACATTCACATTTGTTTAATATGGCTAAATGAAAAGAAAAAAAATAAAAAATGATACTCTCATTTTTAGTTGCAAGATGAAAGAAGGGAGTAAGAGCAACAAACGCACTTACTCCTTCTTCAATAAAAAGAATGCTAAAAAGAAAATAAGTTTTTCTATATGCTAATATTAAATAACAACCATTAAATCCTTTAATGGTAAGACCATTAAACCATTTAATGAGGACACCATTAAACCATTTAATGATGATGAAGCATGATAGAAACCCATCTTAAATTTAGCAAGTCAATGCTAAATGTGCAGCTGCCTATTTAGTTATAAAATCGAAAACTACATATTTTATTTTTAGCTTTTACCCTCCTTTTTGTCTTTACAAATCTTGTTTTAATTTCATTAACGTAATTAATTAAATCAAACTAAAATCCGGCCCAATATTAAATATTTACTTTGCACTTCTAATTAACAATTAATTAGAGTAAGCCCAAACTTTTAATTATAAGCTTAAAACCTAATTTAATTAACTCTTAATTAAATTATTCCTGTATTATTATTCCGAATCTAATCCAATCCTTTCTTATTTCTTTTCTTTCTGATTTACTTTGCTTGATAACATTTCCTAGAAGCCAAGTGAGGAATCTAATTGGACTTATATAATTCAAGCTCTAACAAGCCCGGGATTAATTTAATCTTATTAGAATTAATTCCAACTTATTAACCAAATGTCATTCCACTAAAGATAATTAGATGAACTCTTGAATTACTAAATATTATGAGAACACATATTTCAAATAAGATGTCCAATTGCAAACTCTATTATGAACCATATTATAGCCATCTGCATAATAAAGGAAAAAATTATTGTTTTGCCCTTAATTGATTTTTTCATCTAGATTTTTTGCTTTACTCTATATGGTGATTAACACACAAGATCCCATCTTGGTGTTAAGACTTGATAGGTTACTAATCCATCAAACTACTGGCGTTAGTTTAATCACCAATCTCCGTAAAATATCTAGAAGTAATGATATCATTATAAACTCTTTATTTAAGTAAATATTCCCTGATACATGTTTTAATTAATAATTCCAACATGCAGACACTAGATTGATACTCTATAAAAATCCATTATGATCATATGAAGATTTATAATGAAACACTTATCAGTTTATCACTCATCAAGATTATGGTTCGCAATAAAAGAATGCTAAAGTGTATGTTTTAAGATTAAAGAAACGACCTACTTTAATATTTAAAAACATACGTGATTCTAGACTCATTTAATAATGCTATTATCGTTAATCAACTACTATCATGATACGAAACTCATCCTTCCCTTGAAGTAAAATCCTTTACTTACACGAAGATAAATCGTAATACTACAGTCTAAACTATAATCAAGCGACCAACTTGATTATTCAACTATGAATTATCTAATTTAGATTATAATAATATACATGTTTCCCATACATATCTATGTATATGTATATTACTTACAAAAGAATCTTGATACCTTATGACTAGTTATATAATGCTTATAAAAATAAAACCAAACTCTTTTGTTTTATTAATAATAAATATTTTCATTATAAAAGTAACTAGAAGAAAATTTAGTTATATATAAATATACTTGTTTTTCAGGACACTATATTTACATAACTCCAACAAAGACTCACTTATGCAAAATATATTCCACTTATAGAGAAGATTTAGAAAAGAATAAGTTCTTGGGTAAACAAGTCTTTATCTTATGCGGGGAAGGTATAACTCATAAAATCAATACTAAATTCTCTACATATTTATTGGAGTTCTCACATATTTCTTTCCCAAGTTATCATCAAGTCCATAGAAAGAATCCTTAAAAACTTTCCATGGAATCATCCAAATGGGGGCAAAGGGGTAGCCAAAGTGAAATGGGCTAATATCTATTGTCCTAAAGATGAAGTAGGGTTGAATATTACCCCTATCAAGATCACAAATTAGGCATTAATACTGAAGAGATTATTGTGGATTCTCATGGATAAAAATTTCATTTGGGTTAAATGGCTCCACTCTTACCTTCTTAAAGAAAGAAGTCTATGAAGCATTCAAAAATCAACGTCACACTTGCACTTTCTCAATCAGGTTTTAAGTCGAGGGACATACTCAAAGATGAAGTTACATGCACAATTGGGAATGGATAAATAACTTATGTGTGGTTTGATAATTTGTATAACATAAGACCCCCTCATACACCACTACAACAGTCTAAGTAACCCTCAAACCTCTTCACTCAAACTACCCCTTAAGGAAGGCGATATCTAGCGATAGACAGAATCTCACCAGTTAAACTAGACCTGAGAAAAGAAGTTAGTAATCAAATGAAGAAGTAAGGAAGGAAGAACCTAACAGAACAATCTCACTTATGAGTTTTGGTTGAGGAATGAAACCTTCATCGCCACAAAAGAAATCAACCATAAATGGGGAAGATGACGGGTAGCAAGAAGAAGAGGAACTGAGAATTATTCTCTTTAATCCAGACCCTTCGACATTCAACAAACGCTGTCATGTAGTAAATGCAGGGATCCAAAAACGAAGTCAATTTTTGTTATGAATATGGTTACTAGTCATTGGTTGGCTTTGACAAAGGAGTATAACTCCAAGGGTTATAGAACTATTCATTAACTCATCTACAATATATTACTCCATTTAATTTTTTCAAAAAAAACATACAGAAACAAACTAAAAATAATTATTTTTTACCTTTATAGAGCATGGCGTGCTTGTTTTAAACATCATTCCAACCTTTTAACACGAAGGTAAACATATTATCTATGAATACCTGTAATTACTTACTTAGGTCACGATTTTAATGGCTAATAACATCACTCTAAACTTTGACCCTTTATTTAGGTTAAAGTTAATTGTGTGAATTTATTTATGCTTACTTTATTCATATTATTTTTTTTATAACAAATATAAGTTAAAGTTAGCTATGTGAATTTATTTATGCCTAAGATTTTTTGACACTCTAGTAAATCCTAAGTTAGGTGATAATGCCACACAAATATTAAACAACAGCATAAGAATTGTTGTTAGTTAAAGACCTAGAGTATAATTACTCTAATCCCAATCGCTTCATATGAATCTATAATCCAGTGTCTTAATATTTGGGTTAGGTGACAAGAATAATGCAGGAAGGACTTAAGGATGAGCAGAGTTTTATGAATTGGGTGATAAGGGAATGATTTAGGCATTTATAGATTTGATGAGAAACAAATAGAGGAGGAGAAATGTTTTTGGTGGGATTTTCTTTTGTCTAGGATTTAACATCTTAGTTATAGACAGATGGTGCTGTGTGCACAGGGAATTGACTCATATCCTTACTGAGGTTCCAAACTACAGACCTAATCCCTCCAAAGAGTATTCCATCATCTAGCTCAAACATACTTCAGGGAAGTTCACCAACTTCTCATACTCATCTCTATTCAATCCTCCATTGTAAGAAGTTTCTTAGTGTAAGTTGGTTTAGTTTAAAGGTCATTCTTTCGATGGCAATAAGGAAACGCCTCATGACTTTTGATAGAATAAAGTGGAGCTCTTCCATAAATAATTCCTGTATTTTCTGCCAATACCTACCCAAAAGCCTGAATCACCAACTCTTGTTATGTTCTTACACTTAATTCATCTGGAGACAAATGTTATATTGGTGTAGTCTACAAAATCAAGTGCATTCATCGGAACAAGTGATTAATTAGGTTCAAAGTATGCTTCATCTACAGCATATATGATCAGGTGTGGAGAGAAAGTAACAATAGAATGTTCCTTAATCAGAAGATGGAGTCGTATGATTTATACAGACTCATATATTATAGGTGAATATTATAAAATCATACTGAATCTACTTAAGGCATACAATCTTGAAGTCTCATGCTTGGCTCTGTGCAATTTGTTGGAGACTTAGACTTCTTGAAGTAGCTTAGTAAGCTAGGGTCGTTGACCTTCCTCCCGTGTAAGCAATTTCCTATTTTTTTTAAATATATTTCTATATAAGCAAAAATATAAATAAATTATTTTTATATATAAATCACATAAAATAAAGTAAAATAAAATTTATTATAATAAAATTTATTAAATAAATAATAATAATATTTATATTATTAATAATAAATGGTATATAATTAATAATAAAATAAAATTTTAATAAATTTTTGTTAATAAAAGTATAAAAAATATTTTTTAATTGTTTGTATATATTTTATATAAACAAATTATTTTTAAATATAAATAAAGTAGAATAAAATAAAATAAATATTTTTATATAATTAATAATAAATAATAAAATAATAAACCTCATACAACAATCATTTTAATATGAGAGGTAAAATAATTATTAATCATGCATTACATTCTATTTCATTCTTTCTTTCAAATAATATTTTACTATGTAATATATTATGAACTCTTCTATCTCTCCTAAATAACTATTCACTATATTATATTTTATTTCATTTTAAATCGTTTTGTTATATTATATTATATTTTATTCACTTAATTAATATCCAATCAAACATATCATTAATTAGCTACACAAAAAGTGTGATAGACTAGTGGTGCCGTAAGGTCAGATTTTTTATCTTCCTAGTGAACTATAAAACATTAACTTAAATCAACAAGGTACCAAATAAGTTAATCCTTTCCTTCAGGACCTTTCTATCTTTGTAGACATGGATAAAATCTTTGTTCAATCAACACGAAATATATTCATCCGTATACTCAATTGTATCCAATATCTAATAAGAAGCAAGCGACGGCTGCCTATTGTTGCCCTCGCCCTTTTGATCCTGTACGTATGACAACTTTGCAAAAACTCCAACCAAAGGTGCTGTATTATATGTACAGGCCTCAGTCTGCATATAATTGGCCCTTTGATCCATAAAATTGTCCCGAGAATCAGGCCCTCCAACCAATGCCCCTACCACAACATTTGGGTTGGCCTCCTGCCTGCTATACCAATTATCGTAACCTTGGGTGCAACCTATGAAACCCTTGTTCTCTCTATGCGACACAATCGAGGCCCCTCTATGGTGAACCCTTGTGGGATATTTAGGACCATAACCCACTAAGTAGCTCGTGTTCATCGGATTAGATCCCAGGATATAGTCAACTTGGGATTTAGCAAAATCCAACAGCTCTCCATGATCCACCAGCTCTGAGTCGCACTTGAGCCTTTGGTTGGTGTTTCTGAGGAAATCAGAGTATACGGTGAGAAGGAAAGCCGCTGTTGAAACATATTGCATATTATTCCATTGCCTGATGTACAAGAGACCTCCTGGAGTGCGATCCACGTTTGTACCAGTACCATTGTTTTTGTTCAGGCACGAGCATATGAAGTACTCTGCTTTTGACTGGTATTTCTCTAGTATGTGGCTGTGCACTTTATGTTTCTCTTCTTGTTCAAGTAACTGCATTTTAAAACCCTTTCGTCAGTTGCTTTTCGATTAACAAAAGATACTGTATCTACTGCGAGCTCTCCCTGAATCTACCTTAACAAAAGATATTGTACATTAGTGTCTCATCTATAAAACGATGTCAATCACCCTCAGATTAAAGGGTTATGATTCACTTGTTTTACCAAGCCGGGGGACCACGAGCATTGAAGCGGGCCACAACTAAAAGTTAAAGTCAACCTCGTCACTCTCCTCCGTAGTTCAGTCTCTGCTTCCTGCATATGCTATTTCCTTTCCTGTTCTATATATTACTAGCCTTTCCCCCTAGCTAAAGAACTGTCAGTCGAAGCATCCCTGCACATGGTTTTGTGCTTCAGGAACCCCTTTTATGTTATTTGTGTCTCCTTTTGATCCTGGACTGGAGTTGTCCCTAATTACAACTTACTCTAGGTAACCACAACTTTATTGTTTTGAAAGAAAAAAGAAAAGTAAAGATGGAAGAGATATAAAGATCAGTAAAAGCTATCAAAACATACAAAGATTTTAAAGAGAAACAGTCACCTAAACAAGGACCCCATTACCAAGCATAGAACTCATTGCAGATAGAAGAGGAGGAAGGATTTTACCTTGGAGGCCATAACTTGAAGACCTGCGTACTTAACATCCCAACTAAACTCTGTTATGGCCCAGCCAATGCCACCGAAAACATCAGCCTTGTCTATAACGTACTTCAAATACTCCTCCTTGTCGGTGGCCTTGTACAGCCACATGGCTCCCCACAACAGCTCATCCATGTACCCACTCACCGACGCATAGTAACCCTTTACCATCCCAATACTATCGTCGTACTTTCCTCTATACTTATCTCCAAAATCCAACAACTACAACCAAGACGAGACAATATGATTAAAAATTACACAACTAATTTGTCTCTTTAGTGATTGTAAAATCATAGGAGTAACAAGATTTATATCCCCAATTCAAGTGTATGGTTTTACCTGCTGAGCATGGTGCAAGAGTAGGTGAGAGTAATGTGGGTTACTTCTCCTGAACACTATGGACGCCGCAGCCATCGCCGCCGCAGCTTCTCCGGCGAGATCCGACCCAGGATGCTTCTCGTCAATCTTGTGAGATTGTCGAGAAGTTGTCATGTCCTCCGGCCGTTGCCAGCAGTAATGATCAGTGTCGCCATCACCTACCTGAATTAAAATTTGAATCTAAAACGCGACAAGAAGAAAGTTGGCATTTAGCGTTTGAGTTGCTATTATGATAATTACCTGTGCCCACAACACGTTTGGACTAGTGTGAGCCTTGATGAAATAGTCGGTGCCCCATTTGATAGCCTCCAATGCGTGCTCAAATTCTCCGGCGTCCACTATCTGGTCACGGAATTCAATGACACCCCATGAAAGCATTGTGACGGTGAATGCCATGGGTAGTCCGAATTTGACATGGTCACCAGCATCGTAGTACCCTCCTACTAAGTCCACCTAAGAAGGACAAAGGATCAAGCATGTCCATCAAATTACTAACCCAAGTAACTGTAAATGTAATGAATTTGGTGCGACAAATTGATACTAACTCCTTGTTCTAAGCCATCGGTGAGACCAGAATGGTCACGCCAAGCAACCCGCTGGCTGTGAGGTAAGCGACCAGAGCGTTGGGACTCGAAGTAGAGGAGGCTCTTGGTTAACGCATCGGCATAATCGAAAGCAAGAGTAGCACTGAAAAAGGTGGAGAGGAAAAACAGAGCAAGACACCATTGTAGCTGTTTCCGTATCTTCCTCTCCATTACCGATCAACAGAATGCGCCACTCTTTTCCAGGAGTGAAAGGAAGGGAAAGACAAAGGAAGAGTATTGCTTTGTCTTCCAAAATCGCGTCTTTACTCGTATAAATGCAAAGTTAAGTGTTGAAAACGGTCTCACATGCATTTGACTTAAGAACGTGAAATGCTTTTACTTTACTCCCTAACATTAGCGTGATTTGTGCATCGTTTTTTGCGAGCTGCATCTGTGTATTATGCATACATAGCCAAAACGGCAGGCATGACGGCCGAATGGGTTTTGATTTTGGTAAGTTCATGATGACTCTCCATTTATTACCCTTCCTTTTTTATTTTAAAATTTGCTGCCAGCTCCATAGCTCTATGAATGTGGTTTAGTTCCAACTTCCAAGCACGGCACCAATCACTATTCACTATCCCCAATTTGTAATTTATTTCACGTTGGTCCACATGCTCAGGACTACTGTATCAATTTTTTACCAAAATGGTGATAACTTTAGTACACCAAAAGATACCATTTGAAAAACATTGGAAGTCTAAGCCTTTTTTCATATTTTGTATGATCATATTGATATTAGCCTCTCGCAAGTTTCTCTATTAGTTATGAATAAGATTGTAGACATTTTCAAAATTTAAAATTTCTAACGAAAATTGTTTAAAAAAATCTTAAATATCTCACTAAAATGTTGAAGCTTTTTATGAAGCTCTAAAGTAGGGGACATTTTACTATTTAAGGGTGTAGATTCAAATTGTGGAGAATGAGGACTCGATATGAGTCAAAAGTGAAAAAGGGTGACGGACCCAGCAGGTTAAGAAACAACAAAATGATGCTACTCTTGATTGCATCAATCAATCCAGGACTCGTAGGCTCGGTAGGTCCTGTTAGAGTATAATGTCATAATCATATTCTCCAATTAGTAGGAAAGGGTGCGTAATTTTATGTCTTTTTTTTTTTTTAGTTTAACGGGAAAGCCGAAGGTAATTACAAAATAGTGCGTGTGACACAGGTTCCTGACTGATCCTCAGTGAAGAAGTGGTGACACCCGAAAGGTGTAGTGTAAAAAAAAGTAACACCAACAGTGAAATAGGCAGCTTGAAAAACCAGCCAATCTATACATCTGTTGTTCTCTCGATAGACATGTCGATGAGCAGCAAACCAATTGCGAAAGAATAACTCATGAATATCTAGGACAATAAGATTGACCGCCTGTATATAGCACGCAGTTGAGATGATCAAGGAGTGTACTGCGACCGAGTCCACTTCTAGCTCCTAATTTTATATCTTGCCCAAAGTAAACCCGTCTGAAAAGTAATCCAACTCGTTTTTGCCCCTCAAACTTAAGCAACTGCTTCTTTATACGTTCCTTTGTTGCCCTACTTTACCATATAATATATATTTTAGTTCAATGCGACTATATTATAGCAATATTTTTCTAATTGTATAATGTTGGAGCACTACAAGTTCACAAACAATTTAATTAATATGAAAATCTCATTTATAAATTTAACGGTACAAAAGCAAATGATAAATTACAAAATAAGTTATCCACGTGGTTTTGGGATAGGGATAGGAAAATTCATTTTGTCCTACCACTTGAACGGGTTTTAGAAATTGAAGATTTTTTAAGATATAGGTATATTTCATATTTTAATATAAAAAGAAAAATCAAAGTATAGATAAGGTTATTTATTAGTGTTGGTTTGCCTCTTTTAAACTAAGATTATATATTTGTAGGGGTTGGCTTGTTATTCTAAACTGAAACCACATCCTAATCTCATACCAGTAAGATAGGGTCTTGCACTTCCAGATTTGAACAAACGTTAAAATAAACTGTTTCCATATGCATTTTATTGATTTGTTTTGTTTATTGATTGTTTGAAACATTTATCCAAATCCAGGTGTATATATATATATAAACTTTCTTTTTTGGTGATTGCATGGCCAAGTTCCTTGTTGCTACTATTACAACAAAATTGACTTTTAGCTGCGACAATTTGAAAATCATTGCTAAAAGTTAGCTTAGTGACGATTTCTAATAACGTCGCCAAAAGCTTATGTTTTCACAACGTTTTGCATAATCGTTGTTAAATGTATGCCTTTTGGCGACAATTTATGGGAATCGTTGCAAAAGGTTCATCCTTCTGTGACGATTTAGCATTTTTATTGTCAAAATTTTAAAATCGTTACCAAAAGTTTAAATAATAAAATAAATTTAATATTATTAGCAACGATTATAAGTTAAATATAAATTTAGCTACCAAATTTATCAAATCATTTCATTAATTTATGAAACTATAAACTCAAAATTAATTAATATTATGTCGATTTATACTTTTTATTTTTATCTTTTAGATTATATGATTTGACAATTTTTTATGGTGTCACGAATTTTTGAAATAGTATTCAAATGAAGTTTGTAATATAATGATCATACATGATTCTTACAAAAAAAAACAATAAACATTGAAATATGATGAGTAATATAATATAATGATATATGGTAAGTAATGCAAGATTTTAATTAAAAAGTTTAATAATTATTACAGACAAAACAATAAATAAAGTTTCATGTCTATTCTATCTAAAAGGAAAGGGAAAAGGAAATAAATAATATTTTTTTTAGGTTCCAAGTGACATGAGACTTTGTAGAAAAGGCAAAAAAAATTTCCATGTATAGATTTAGATTCCTTGCACATTCAAAGACATCAATTGAAACAGTCAATGATCTTCCCTCAAATGTTAGTTTATTGAAATCTTTTACCAACAACTTTTTGACTTTAACTAAACTAGCAAAAGATACAGTGAATGATTCCCTAGATGTAGAATAGATCACTGAATTAGATTAACCGCACATATGATACATTTTACTTATGAAACAAATAGTAAATAACTTAAATAGTTAAGTCAAACAGTATAAGGAACCCAAATTCAAACACATGCATACATGACTGAATAGATATAGTTTTTTGAATCGACTGTTATTCCAAAATAACTAATTTCTCTAATCTTGTACGGACCATCAGATATTGCCAATGCCTGCATTTTCATCTATATTCTCTTGAATATTTGATGAAGCTTTACACAACACATAGATTATACAATCTAACGTTCATCTATTAGCTTCCTAACAGAAAATGAGATGCAGATAGTAAAGAAAAAGTGCTAATTCGGATAATATTAAAAACCACTGAAGGCAAGGGGTGATTAGACTTTGATAAGGAGATTTGTTGTGCATTGATATATTCTTCATCAGGGAGAATTTGTTACATTCCTTCCATCAGAGCTCATTTTTTCCATAAGAAAATAGTTGCCATATTGACATTTCATGATGAATTTATATAAACAGCTTTATTTTGACAAGTCATTAGAACACTTCTTATTTGAATGTTTCAACATTCTAGTAATGTTAATTTTGTGATCTATTAACTGAGACTACTCTGTATGATAAGGTTGAGAATGTTAAGTGTGTAGGTATTATATTTAGGGGATGCATAATTAGTGTGCTTTCCTCTAAAGTCACTATTATGACAAAACTAGTTGCATCCCCCGAGCCCCTCCTCAGATATGGAGACAACTACTGTGATGGAATGCAAAACATAATAAAGTACACAAACGTCCCCATAGAAGCACATTATATGTTTGCCACTCATTGTTAATAAGTCAATATAAGTAGTTAAAGTTAAGTTTATAACCTAATGAGTATCATCTTTCTTTAGATTTATGAATTTATATTTTTGGAATTGTTACTAAAAATAATCAAAAATTATATTTCATATTGTTAGCTCCCCCTAC
>JANJEY010000009.1:7769791-7792043 GCA_024703695.1 Erythroxylum cataractarum
TCATGGCAATTTCAAGCAATGTCATGCACTAATCAATTTCTCACATAATGGCAATCATCCATCAATTTATACACAATGAAAATTCAATCAATGCTCATTCTAAGGTAGTTGGAAAAACATTAATTTTCCTTCGTTAAGATAGTATTTAAAGCATTACTAACATAAAGATAAAAGTGAAACCCACCTTATACTTGCTAAATCCTTGCTAAATGGAGCTCCTCCTCTTACTCTTCTCCTCTCTCTTGCTCTATTTCAAGAGAAACAAAACCCATATCAACTCAACTTCAATTGAAAAACTACACAACCTCTTTCATGAAATTAGCTTAGAAATCACTACACCCATCTTCTTTCTAAGCTATCTAAACCAAAACCCATCTAAAAACCAACACTTGAAAACATTACTTACCTTGAACCTTTAGCTAACCAAGTGATTTCTTGGTTCAAAGTGAAGCTTGCACCTTCCTCCACACTTTTAATTCTTGAACTTTCTTCAAAAACTCTCTAAATCTCTTGGAAGATCAAACCCTAGACAAGCTTCTTCTCTTTTTCTCCTCCTTCTCTCCTATCCACCGAAATTCTCTCCTCTCCCTCTCTATTTTCGTTTTTCTCCCTTCCTCATCCTACAACTCACTTAAATCCTCTTCTTTTATACTTCCTTCATCATTTAACTCAAGCCCAAGGCCCAAGTCCATTCACTTCTCCTTTCTTCCTTCTTATTTCCCTCTTTAAACCACTCAAAGCCCACTTCTCTTTAAGCCCACTCTAAATGTATAACATCTCTTCCTTCTTATTTCATTTGGACCCAAAGTCCATAATACACTTCCTTTAAACTTAAGCCCAACTAACACATTACATGTTATTAACTCTTCCCTAACTCATTAATGCCATTACATGCTAATTAATGTCTTATGTTATTTAATGCTATCATATTTATTCTTATCATCTTAATTAATGCTAACTCAATTTCTTAATTAGTCTAATCATGCTTAATTAATTAATTAAATAATTAAAAAATTTTTGGGGCTAATATTAACAATCGACAAAAATATATGTGTAATAAGTATAGTGGTAGTTCTTTCCATTAGGAATTAAAAATATCTATTACTAGGCAAAAGCCAAAATTACACATACGAACCATCCCAAAGTAGCTAATGAAGCAAACCTTGAGATGGAAAAGTAACTAAAGCAAGAGGACCTTAATAACTAAGCTTATTGTGACAAAAGAACCTTGAAAGTAAAAACTAACAACTACATCTAATCTATAAGGAAGCTTATAAATACAAAGTTAACTAAGCTATTAAGCTCAGTTTGACACTAAACCTTTCCCTTAGAGGTTCCATATCAAAGATATTCCTAGATCAAATGAAAGACCAACACCTCTTATTAATGCTAATTATCTTATCCTTCTAATGTTTCTTTGACTCGCCATATTAACCTAAGTATAATGATTCTTGAAAATATATATGATGATTCTTGAAAATATGTTGATTCTTACTCCCACCATATGCTATAAATAGTAAAACCAAGTTTTATCTAGAAAAGTTTGGCATCCCCCTTGCTAAGTTGTAGTGAAATATAGATCTAGTGGAATATACTTCTCTATTCAATAATCTAACATTTATGATTGCTTATTATTATAATGTACTTCCACAACTGATTAGAGAATGGCTAGCCAAAAAAAGGTGGTTTTTGTGTTTAGAGGATTCCATACATAACCTAGATGTAGGATTAGGAAGAGGGAATAAATCACTCTTAATTTTGTCAAAGATAGTTAAGTCTTATAGCTAGCCAAGGTATTTACTTTAGCCCAATTTAACCAGCTAACTTTGTGAGTAGATAGTTTAAGCACATATTTGCATGTCTTATCAGTGAGCTTTCCTAAAGAATGGCTTAACTACAAAAATATATCCTCTTAATTGAGATTAAGAAAGTATGGAGGAAAGTAACTCTAAAAGAAACCATAACTCATATTAATATAGTACAAATTATTTCCATTAATTAAAGAATTAACTCTACCATTAACAGGAAAGAACCCATCATACTAGAGTAGTTAGGATGCAAGCATAAATGGAAAGAGCACTCTAATTATCAGTCCATAACCAAGTATTATTCTTATTCTTAAACCTAATTTTCATCAAAGGCTACATGGTTTCCTTGAGCTTCATAATTTGAAGTATGCTATAAAAAGTATCCATCCTAAGCTTGATAATCTAAATGTTCCTATTTCTTAAATAATGTTCATGGACCCGTTTAAACCACAAAGCCTCTTTATTATTGATAATTCTCCAAAGTCTCCGCCTTGGTAGACATATGTCTATCTATTTTACCTTGGTATATATTTTAGCATTTCCATCACCTAATTGGAAGAAGTTTCTAAATAGATTTTTAATATCCATAAACAACTTCTCAAAGAGAATAATTGAGATGAATAATAAGCATACAGATTGCTAAACACAAAGATGATTAATTGCAATTTGCCTACATAAGAAAAACACTTGTTAGCTTAATTCCCAAGTCTTTTTCTTATAACATCATAATGAACTTGAAAGCATATATGAGATCCTCTTTGTGGTAATATGGACACCTAAATAGGTAAAAGGTGGAGATTAAGCACCAGGCCTAATATTCCTAGAAGTTTATGAGATGAATGGGAAGCAATAACTACGATCATTAGGAATTTTTTATCTCTGTTAACGTATAGGCACGAGAGATTGCTGAATTCATTAATAAACTTTATAATTTAGGCAATAGAACTTGAATTAGCTCCAAAGAATATCAAAAGGTCATTTGTAAATGCTAGCTAAGTAATATGTAGTTATTCACATTTCTCGTGAAATTTGAATCCATTCTCTATACTTATATTATGAAGAATGACTATAGAGAGGACTTTAAACATAAATAGTAAACTAGTAAGGGGATAAAGGATCTCTTTTTCTAATTCCTCTAAATCCCTTGAAAATGTTTAAACATTCTTCACAGATGGACATCCTAAACGAAGTAGTGGAGATGTATTGGTTTAGTTAAAAGATGAATATAGTTGGAAAGCTAAGAGCTTCTAGAGAATAAAGCCCAAATCTATAATATCAAATGCTTTATGAAGATCAATCTTTAAAGCACAATTATTATCGGATCCTTCCATAGGGTAGTTTTTTTAAATAAGTTTTTGACAAGTATGATTTTATCCTTTATACTTCTTCCCTCGTTGAAGTTTATTTATGAGTAACTCATAAAAGATGATATAATGTGCTTAATTCTTTGAAGCAAATAGCTTGGAAATTATCTTGTAAAAAGTGTTATAATAAGAGATTGACCTACAATCTTTCAAGGAATAAGGATTATAAGTAATTGAAACCAAACATAAATAAGTTTTATTCCAAGATAACAACATCCTTAAACTAGAGAAGAATTCTAAAACAACTTCACAGATATAGGTTTTAATATAATCATAAGATTTCTGATAAAAATGTATTAAATCCATCTAGATCTAGGGCTTTTTATGATTAAAATGAAAAAAAACTTTCAATTTCCTCTAAGATGACAAAATCCTAGGAACAATGGTGCTAATAGATAAAACAAAGGAAACACACCTACCTAAGGACTCCAAGATGCTTTGATAATAATCTATGCATAAGATATGAGTTCATTTTGATCTCAGAAAACCACACCATCATTATCTCTTAAGCTTGAAATTTTATTGTTATTTCGTTGAGCAAGAAAGGATCTATAAAAGAATTTGGAGTTGCTATCTCCTTCTTTGAGCCATAACACCCTTAACTTCTAAACTATCAACTTCTAAAGCCTTGAAATGGTCTCTCATAACTTACTTCTCCTTTAACCTCTTGATACATCAATTGGACTATCATACATGTCTCTTTATCTTTATATAAGATTTTGTCTAATTATCTTAAATGTTAATTCAATGTCTGATTGTATACTTAACTTTAGCTTTTTAAGCCTATGCTTGATTCTTATGAGTCTCCTATATAATCTTTAAAAAGCATAGCTCGGAACATCTAAGCTCAAACCCTCTTTTAATGTCTCTTGGAAATCATTAGCATTTCTTATAAAGTTGAAGAATTTAAATAGGCAAGCTCTGATATGTACCCTAAAGAGATTAAGAATCTTAATTAGAGAATGATCAAAACTTAAATTAAGCTCTCCTATGCTTAAAATTCATAAACCTTTTATAATTGACCAATGCTATATCTAACTTTTTTCTTATGAACCAAATTCCTTGAGCATGTCCTTCACCGATATAGGTGTGTCCTTCCAAAATAGCTTTAATTCTTTAGTTTTCTTTCTTGATTTCACCCGACTTCTTTTCCTTTCGATCCATAAAGGTAGTTAAGACCTAAAAATATACTAATACCAAAAAAGTAAATACTATTAAATAAACATACAAAGTGCATGAAATACAGGATTACAAATATAGTCTATTAAGCATTTTTCAAACTTCCCCACATTAAAGCATTTTCTTCTCCTCAAGCAATTCATAATCCAAATAATAAAACTTAGAAACATCTATCCTTATTCATTCTTAACCTATCCATCCACACCCTAAGTTATCATATCTTATGAATCAAATCAACATATAATTAGAATCTAAAAGTCCTAGAACAAACTTCCATAAACCATTATTGATAACAATCAAATTGACAATCTTTTTAAAATCAAATGCATAAAATTTTATACCTTCACAAAAGATTCACTCAATTCACTCAAAGTGTTTAGGGTTGCAATGAAACTCATCAAATCAATACATTGAAGGAATCTTATCCATAAGTTTGAAATAAAATCACTTCTCCACCATTAATAACTTAACTAGAAGCAAAAATCAAAATGTCTTTTAAATAGGGTGTAATAAGGACAGGGTAAAGGTATGAAAAAGATAGTCAAATGGTAACAATGTGAAGGAAATTTACTTAAGCAATACTATTAAAAAATTGGCTCTTTATAACATAAGTCCTTCAAGTAAAGATTTAAGCTGGCACAACAATAATTATTCTCACTCTCCAAACTTTTTTTTTTCTTTTTTGTTAAACCTTGAACTTTAAGACACTTTTGAGAGCACATAAGACAATGCACTTAAAAAGAAATAAATATAATAATAATTATACACCAACAATTGTGAGCACAATGGACCTTCTCTTTAAAGTTTTTCAATATAATCTAACTTTACACAATCAAGAACATACAAATCCTTTTGGGTTTAAAAAATAGATGAAAAGTTTTAGAAAAAACAGGATAATTGGCTATCAATGTAGCTATCATCAATTAAAAAAAGGTTAACTCTCAAAATTGGTTACTTTTCACGATAAAACAAGGTAGATAATAATCAAAGAAAAATAGGCCAAAACAACTAGTTAAATCTAAATGTCTGTATCATTTTGATATAATCTAAATAAGAATAAAAAAGCAAGTTCTAGAATCATTCAACTATATATGATAGACACACGACAAAGAATAAAAGAGTACAATATAACAATGAAATTGTTTTAAAGCTCAAAATCTCACATTTATGCTTAATGTGTGTAAATAATAAGCACAAATTCAAATTTATACTTTATTTTGTATATTCATTGATTATGTTATATAATTTAAAATTATTTTAACTTTTACAAAATTGGATGAAAAATTATTTTTTATTGCGCATGAGATTTCCCAACACATACACTTAATTAAAATTAGGGAAAATAAAGTTCAGACAAAGATTGACATTGAAATGTTTATAAGAAGCAGATTTAAAATTCAATGCCTGACGTGTCGTGATTCTATTGGAGGGAACACGTGGCCTGCTCGCAGCGGAGTGTTATTCTTCTCGCTTGGCGTTTGCGCAGGAAAATTGAAAGAGAGGGATAGAACTTTGGGGAAAAAAAAGAGAGGAGACATGAGACGATCAGAATGGGTGACATTGTTGATAGGTGTTTTGATAATGGTGTTCGGTTGGAATTTGAGTTTCGCACTTTACGGGCCATCATCCCCTGTGCTGCAACTCACTCCCTCCAACTTCAAGTCCAAGGTATAATAATACTTCAGATTTCTACATCTTATCCATTTCCATTAGGTTATGGTGTTATTCAATTCCTATATTCAATGATCCAATATATGGGCGGTCTACTAGTACTAGTACATGATCAGTTTCATTTTGCCTTCTGCAAATTTTGAAACTTAATCAATGATATAGGTGTTAAACTCGAATGGAGTAGTTTTGGTTGAGTTCTTTGCTCCTTGGTGTGGACATTGTCAAGCTCTCACTCCAACATGGGAAAAAGCGGCAACTGTTTTGACAGGTGTTGCAACTGTTGCAGCTCTTGATGCTGATGCACACAAGTCTCTTGCTCAGGTTCAACTCAGAACTAAACAGCGTCATTTTTCCCAATCCAATCTTTTAATATTCTTGGTGTTGGTGGTTTGATCGACAAAGTGTTATTACGGAGCAGGAGTATGGCATCAGGGGTTTTCCAACTATAAAGGTGTTTGTCCCCGGAAAGCCTCCAGTAGATTACCAGGGAGCTAGGGATGTAAAACCTATTGCGGAATTTACACTCCAGCAGGTCTGGTTACTGGTTTCAGGAGTAATTTGATACACAGAAACACACACACACACACACACACGCACACACATTCATTTTATCTTGCATATGATCGAACCATGTTTGTCCTTGTACAGATAAAGTCACTCTTGAAAGACCGTTTGAGTGGAAAATCAACCAGTGGTTCCAGTGAGAAATCTGAACCTAATGCATCTGTAGAATTGAACTCTCGCAACTTTGATGAGCTGGTGCTCAAAAGTAAAGAACTTTGGATTGTTGAATTTTTTGCACCTTGGTAAGAGTTTTGGTAGTTTTTCTACTCATCCTAGATTGAGCTAAAAATTGCTTGTTGTTAATTATTTATTTACAAAAGTAGTTGCAATGTATTGAAAGATACATCTGCTCCATATAACTTGTGGCTTGACAAATTGTTTCTTTAATGTCTTTATCAAATGACAGGTGCATGGTAAAGGTGTGTGTTGTAGGCTCATAAAATTAACATATAGGTGATCATATATCGCATATAAAAAATTAATTATCTGTACTTCATAACATGTCATTGACTACAATGTGCTGATGTTCAATTAACAAGCTATAACATGCAACAGATTATTGTTATAGATTAATTGAACATCAGTACATTGTATTTCATTTCTGATGATCAATTAACAAGCTATATAATGCAAAAGATTATTGTTACAGATTAAATCAAATAATCTGTAGAAATAATCTTTGATAGCTACTCATGATTGGACGCTACATCAGTTTGACATCAGGAATGCTTGCTTACATGGAGACCTTTAGGAGGAAGTGTACATGGAGTAACCACCTAGATTTGTATCTCAGGGGGAGAATGTAAAAGTTTGTCGTCTTCGTAAGTCCCTACATGGTTTAAAACGAAGTCCTTGTGTTTGGGTTAAAAAATTTAGTCAGGCAATGGAAAAGTTTGGGATGAATAATAGCAATTCTGATCACTTAGTATTCTATAGACTTTCTACATTTGATATCATTCTCCTTGTATATGTACATGATATTGTTATCATTAGAAGTGATCCTATGAGCATTTCATCCTTGATCATTCATAGTCAATTTCATACAAAGATTTAGGATCTTTAAAATATTTTTTGGGGGTAGAAGTGATAAGAAGTAAGAAAGGCATTCTCTCGTCACAATGGAAGTATGTACTTGATCTATTAATTGAGATTCGAAAGAGGAGGGCTAAGGCATGCAGTGCTCCTTTAAAGATCATGAGGAGTACAGGAGATTGGTTGGAAAATTGAATTATCTCACAATAACTCGCCCAGATATTGCATACTCTGTCAATATTGTAAACCAATTTATGCCTTCTCCTACCATTCATCATTTGGCTGCTCTAGAAAAAATATTATGTTACCTAAAAGGAGCTCCTGGTCTAGGGATTCTATGTAAAAATCATAAACAATCTCGTATTGGGTGTTTCTTAGATGTTGATTGGGTAGGCTCTAAGATTGATCGGAGATCAAGTAACTAGTTATTGTGTATTCGTTGGAGGAAATTTAGTTTCATGGAAAGGTAAGAAGTTCTGACAGGTCGTGTCTGGATCTAGTGTAGACTCTAAATATAGAGCTATGTCACAATCATCGTATGAAATAATATGGATATCCAACTTGTAATGGAAATTGGTTTTAAAACTTTATTGCTAGCAAAGTTATGGTGTGATAATCAAGCAACACTGCATATTACTTATAATCATGTGTTCTATGAACAAACTAATCATATCGAGATAGATTGTCACTTTGTTCATGAAAAATAAAACAAAACTTGATTTCCACAAGATACGTCAAAATTGGAGAACAACGTGAGGATATTTTCGCAAAGACTCTAACTGAAGCTCGGGTGAATTATATTTGTAACATGTTAAGCATGATTAATATTTATGCTCCAACTTGAGGGAGAGTGTTACAAATTAGATAAAATCAAATAATCTATTTAGATATGATTGTATTAGTTAGGATTGATATTCTACTTGATCATAGGAGATTATTCTATAAATTAGTTACCACTAACCGTTATAAATATGTACCAATACTCTGTATCTTTCTTCATAACATTTCTCCAAAGGATGATTTGAGATGTTGTCATCAAACTAATAACTTTTTCTTGTTGATAGAAAATTAACACGTGTGTGTTCATTTGTCTCCAATTTTTCTTGTAAGTTACTACAAGATTTTATTCTATGAATAATATTGCAAAGTATGATGTATAATATTCTTTCCAAGGTGTGGACATTGTAAGAAATTGGCTCCTGAGTGGAAAAAGGCTGCAGCAAACTTGAAGGGTAAGGTGAAGCTGGGTCATGTCGATTGTGATGTTGAGCAGGTAATATTGAGCTCTACACGTATTTGTACAAAGATAATTCTTTAATAAAAACGAGTCGTAATTGTAGAAAAATTTTTGATTTTAGTGTATCCTAATTTATTTGATTTATACGTTCAAAATTATGTTTTATTGCTTTCTAGAAGCATTTAAATATTTTGCTAATAGATAGCATTGCTTCAAGTACATTGATGGGATCCCACCTTAGAGCTTGGAAATATTTTGATTCTATAGAAGTATTAACTAGTAGCTAAAACTTATAAAATTAGGAAATATATCTTGGATATCAAGTTTTTGGTCTGAATTTTAGCTTGGAGTATTGAAATTTGAGATTTGGTGTAGGATAGTTTTTAGGTTTTGCTTGTTGAAAATTTGGACTAGGATTTTAGGTTTTAATATAGCTAGAATTTAGGCTTGATATGACTAAAATTTTGGATTTTGGTTGCTAAAAACTCTATGTTAGAATTGCTCAAATTTAGTGAAGAACACAAACAATGTAGAGTAGGAATCTAGGAATCACTCTTATAAGAAAGTATCACATCTTCTAGTTGAAAACTTAAATTTATAGAAATTTAAATCCTATTTTAATAAAAATTTTGTAAGTCCTCAACAACTAGGATAATATATCTAAATTAGAATAACATATTTGACTTGCTACTATTGCTTATCTAATACGGAATCTTAATATAATCTAAATGTCACCCTTTGTTTTTGCTATAATCTCGATTCCCAACTTTCATCCCACCAAATTAAAGCTTGTGGTTGGCTTATTTGTTCTCTTTTATTTCTTTTGGACTTTAAGATATTTTGCATCAATTTTATTCAGCTTGTTTGAAGTTATCTTTGACATAAAATGTGATAAATACTGATCATATAATTCTGGACTCAAACTTCTGAAATTCAAGTATTGTCGAAAATTGATCTTCCTTTTCACTTTATAAGAAACTGTTGATATCCTCTAGCCCTTGTGGGTTCATTAAGAACAGCCTCTGTCCCCTCCTTAAGAAGAGGAGTGGCTGGAATTTTTGCAGCTAGAATCAGATATTACATACCGTCATGTTCATGATAAATAATTAAGTCTACAACATTAAAGATATGACTAATTCCCATTTCACTTGGTTGTTCCAAACATAAGTATTAACACTTATCCTTTTGAGGATCTTAAAAGGTTTAATACTCAATGAAGTTTCTTATATTTCCTTTTGGAGAATGCTCTAGACGGATCCTTACCATTACCATATCTTCTTTATTGAATTTCACCAATCAACGATGTTAATCAACATGTTCTTTATAAGTCAAATTGTTGGTTTTTATCTTCTTTGTACCTCATCAAAGATATCCCTCGTGTTGTGAAAAATATTCAGCTTCAACACTAACACTTCTTATTTGCGGTAAAGGAACCATATCAATAAGTTTTCCCGAAACTATCTTAAAAAAATTCTTTCCAATTGACCTATTTATAGAACTGTTGTATGAAAATTCTTCCATAGGAAGAATTATGTTCCAATTATTTACATGTTCTTAGTAATATTATTAGGTGCTTCAACATGAACTTCCTTGGTAATATTATCAAGTATGGTACGTGTTTCAATTCTATTTCTGAAGTCTCGCATGTGCTCTCTTTAAGTGTTATTGGTTGGTTTCTTTGTGTTGGATATCTTGGTTGGCGTTAATTTCCTATCTCCACTTGCTGTTGATTAGTTGTAGCCTTTTCATTTTGGATTTTGCTTTCTTTACCCTCGACATCCAGTGTAGTTTGCTATTCAATGTTGTTTTCTAGACTAATTCTTAGAGCACCTGGTGGTAGAGGGTCATTAAGGTTCAATCTGTTTATAACTCGAAAAACTCAAAAGTATTTTATTCCCTTTTTGGTCACTGAATATTCTTCTATATGGCCTCCAACTACATGCTGCCGTTGTGAATCAGAGCTCTAATATTAAATTGATGTAGGATAAATAAAAGAAGTATTAACTAGTAGCTAAACCTCACAAAATTAGGAAATATGGCTAATATTAGACTGCTATATCAAGTTTTAGATCTGAATTTCAACTTGGAATGCTGAAATTTCAGATTTGGTATAGATGAGATTTGATTGCTGAAAATTTACTCTAGGATTTCAGGGTTTAATATGGTTGGAATTTAGGCTTGATATGGATAGAATTTAGGGCTTTGATTACTGGAACTTTACGTTAGAATTGTTGACGTGTGGCAAAGAACAAAAATAATGGATAGTAAGAATTTAGGAATCATTCCCAAGGTCTAATGAGCACCTTTACAAGAAAGCATCACACTTTCTGATTAAAAAAATCAAATTTGTAGAGAGAAGATTCAGGATATGTTGTTATTGAAGGGCTGACTATACACTTATTTATAGAGATGTTCTTAAAACTCTTATTCTTGTAGGGAAAGGTTCTTAATAAATTTAAATCTTTTTCTAATAAAAATTCTATAAGTCTTAAACAACTAGGATAATCTATCTAAACTAAAAATAACATATTTAACTTGCTGCTACTTCTAATGAAAGATTCCTAACATAATCTAAATTTAAGCTCTTGTCTTTATTTTAAACTCAATTCTCAACCTTTACCCACCATATGAAAACTTATGGATGACTAATTTTTTCCTTTTTTATAGACTTTAAACTCTTTTGCGTCATTGATAGAGTATATTTCTTGAGCCTTTGGTTTTAGCACAAAATTTTCTTCATGGTATAATGCTCTTCAAGATCTCTGGTGATGAAAATAGATAGCAATCAGGTTTTTGGCTGTTATACTTCTCATTTGAAGTGGCTATTGACAGTGTGAGGTTTCCAGTCCTTGATGAGCAGGTTAAAAGTGCAAGGATTCCCAACCATCCTGGTATTTGGGGCTGATAAGGACTCCCCAACACCTTATGAGGGTGCTAGAACTGCCTCTGCTATTGAATCATTTGCTCTGGAACAGCTGGACTCAAATGTTGCACCACCTGAAGTGACTGAGCTAACTGGACCAGTAAGCCATTGCACCCGAAGAACAGCTCAGATTATATCAGTTTCTTTTCCATGAAATAAGAACTCTCTTTTCTTTATAGGATATAATGGAAGAGAAGTGTGCGTCAGCTGCAATCTGTTTTGTTGCTTTCTTACCAGACATTTTGGACTCCAAGGCGGAAGGAAGGAACGGATACCTTTATCAGTTGCTATCAGTTGCAGAGAAGTTCAAGAGGAGCCCTTACAGGCATGCAGGATAGTTTACTTTATGATTTAATGAATCAGATGCTAACATGTAAATATGTCAATGCTGATCTATGTTGCAAATGTGCAGCTATGTCTGGGTGGCTGCAGGAAAGCAGCCAGATCTTGAGACCCGTGTAGGTGTTGGCGGTTACGGATACCCAGCTCTGGTAGCCTTAAATGTGAAGAAAGGAGCATATGCCCCACTGAAGAGTGCATTTGAGCTTGAGCATGTCATGTAAGTATTCTATTAGCTCTCTATTTTCAGCTTAGATGAACAAAAATCTTACGTCTCTTCCATTTTGTTTGTCAGAGAGTTTGTCAAGGAAGCTGGGCGTGGTGGAAAGGGGAACTTACCCCTGAATGGCAGCCCACAAATAGTGAATACTGAACCTTGGGATGGTAAAGATGGAGTGATCATTGAAGAGGATGAGTTCTCCCTTGAAGAACTGATGGGTGAAAATGTTGGAAGTAACGACGAGCTATAATTGAACTGAAGCATATAATATAGATAAGCACGTGAAAGTGTATGGTGAAGAAATTTTGTATCTCTGAGATACAGTACCTTGTGTCTTATTAATGTTGACTATATTAGAGGACTTCCAGGTCACATACAAAGGGGTTGAGATATCCCTCTTCTCGTTGTTGCGATCTGGAATTTTAATTGATTGGTACTGAGGAACAGAATTTGGTTACAAGAAATAGTATTAGTTTTCACATTAAGTGCTTTTTAACTGAAGATAGCATCTCTTTGAATCTTAATTCGAATGGTAAGTTCACCAATCAGTCGTATTCTAAGTTAACGTGTGTTGAATATTGTCTCAAATTTTGGTCAGAAATGGAAGCTTGCAAAATTAGACATCTTATCTTCTCAAAGTTAGAAATTGAAGCTTGCTTTAGGTGCTCAACAATGGTGGCTTGAATTTCTGTTGGAGGTTGGTGCAGCTAATGTTGACTTCATTCATAGAGTTCTCTATAAAAGGGAAGCAAATGAAGGAGGAGATGAGAGAGCACAAAGAGAGTAAGAGTTCTGGCGTGGGAAAGAGAGAAGAAATTATTAGTGTGAGAAAAAAAAATTTCCGAAAGAAAAAGAGGGAATAGTGAAAGGGAGAGAAAAAAAATTATTTATATATTTATTTTTTTCTCTTTTCTACTAGTGTGTGAGCTTGGGTTATTTGGGTCTCTTTTGGGAAATTGAGTGACAAACACCATTGTATGCTCTCATTGATTATAGTGAAATACTCAGTCGTCTCCAAACTAGACGTAGGCATTGCCGAACCAGTATAAAAATCTCAGTGTTCTTGTTGTTATTTTATTTTCACTCCGAATTTATTAACGTTTCTGCACAACAATTTTGACATGTTTGGTTATGCTCTTTCTCTATTATGAAGGACATAAAGTTACCAAGACATGAAAAAAATGGCATGCGCATGGAATTAGTTATAGGAAAACAAAATTACCACTGTGAAAATTGATAGGCCATTGTAAGTGGATGCTTGTCTATTAATGTTCAATCTAAAAAGACACTAACCAAAGTCAAAACATACATTATCCAAGTCAAATACCCTCAATCATCTGTTAAGAAACAACAAAACATGCAGAAGAGCCATTTGGGAAAGGAAAAGCAAAGACAGGAACACGATCACAAGCAGGGGAAGAAGGTGGTGTAAGCATTTGTCTCCTTATTTAACTTTAGACCAAGACAGAGTGTGTGTTCATGTGTTGTAGCAAACCAGAAATGGAAGAGGAGTTCAAGAGTCATTGGGACGTTTTTGTTGTAAATATGTGAAGTATCAAAGTAGAATCGGGAGCTAAGATAGCATGTGTCCGCCACGTGGCCAGTTTTAAGTAAAGGAGGTGGAAGAGTGAGTCTCTGGGAACTTTTAGAAACACGAGGTTTGTACCCTTTTTGCAATTATTAGAATCTACCGTCTAGATTGCGCAATGGATGATTACTGCATAAATTTCTTTACACTCACGCAACGATGTACAACTTAATATAACGAGCCTATAGCTGTAGGTGTTATAAACGATAACTTGGAATCAACTTTTATCAAAATTAGTCGGCAATATTCTTTGCATTGCAATTTTATTTAGGTCCGTTTAAGTAAGATTTTAGTTTTCAACAACTTTTGAGATGTTTGCCTCGTATCTTTGAATAAATAATGCTATGAAGATAATAACAAAATAAAAGCAACCAAAAAATAAGAGAGATACGGTAAAATCAACCTTTATATTACTTTTCCTCAAAAGATTACAAAAAATATTTTCTCTAACTGAACTTGGAGAGCAAAGCTCGAATGAGCTATATATAGACACTTTGACTTAGAAGTCAAGTTATATTCAGAATCCTACTTAAAATGAACTACTTATCTCTATCAGATTAGACCAATTGGATGACACTTCCATCCAAGTAATACTCTAACTGATAAGATAGAATCTACATGATAACAAAAAAATAGAGTTTATTTTTAAACAGGAAACTAACATCCTTATCTTGATTGATCTCCACTATCTTCAAATGTTGAGTCACACTGCAACTCTAATTCCTAATTGCCACTACATCATCCAAGATCTCCCCACGGTCTCTATCTGCTAATGATACAGTGTGATCTTGCCGAATCCCACATAACACACTGGCCTGATCCAAAGCTTTATAACAAGTTCGTTGATCGTGATCCATTTATCCGAGCATGGGCTAAGTCCTTAGCCTAGATCGAGTCAATCTCCACAAAATCTGAGACTTTATCAAAATTCGCACTAATTTCAATCTCACTCACCCATATTTGCCTTAGTATTTTCATATGCCTCTCTTATGCGTGCAATCTAACTAACCTAAGGTGCATCATAAAGGTTGTTGAGAAGTGCTCTGAAGTTTAAGATTTTAACAAACCACCTCCACTAGATGAATTTGACGCCCTCGTCGAATTAGTTTATTGACACTCTTCTATGAGTGGTTTCTTCAAAGACTCCTTAATCAGCTTTTGAAGATGGTAGCAAGCCTTTATATCGATTGACACTTCACCTATGTACTATTTTCTCAATCCATCGGAGTTGTTTTTGCTTCCATTTAGACTCACCTTCTCAAGGCTCACCGCGTCCACCAAAGACATGTTGAAAAGAGCTCTATCTGTTGAGCTTTCCTTTTCACCTTGATCCTCCGCAATCTTGGCAATGATATGCTCCTTACCGGCCTTCTGTTTCGGGCTTTCTTGAGTATGGTTTGACTCCTTTTCAATGATCATATTTGACACTTGTGCTACCAGTATTGTAGTCTCTTTCGTCCTACTAAAAAATATACGACAATTAACAAAGAAGAAATTTTCATTATGCATAACCATCATACCTCCTAAACTTGGGTATAAGACAGTCTTTGTTTCCTTAAGGAAGTCGATCCCCAATATCATTTCGAAATCCTCAAATGGTACGACCATGTAGTTTATTTTGGCACGCCAACTCCTTATGCTTACTGGGACGATGTAAACAACTCCCATCACTAATGGTGCCTTACCCGTAGGGGTTCTTAACTTTGTTGAGTTATTGGACACTTAAAGCCCCAACTTATGCACAATCCTTTCCGCTACGAAAGAATGTGAAGTACTCGTATCTACCATCGCGGTCACCTCTATCCCATTAACTTGTATTCTCACATGTATTAGATCATCATAGGGATTAGGCTCAGCATTCAACAACACAATCAGGTTTAGCGTCGCATCATCTGAAGATTCTCCCTCTTCATCGACTATCAGGGTGTTTAGCTTCTCTTTCCTCGAACATTCTTCTGCATAAAGTGATCCACCTCATAAATAATAAGCAATCTTGCCCTTTTTGGAAGAAGTCTTCCCACTCTCAGAGCTAGCATTTTGTTTGTTTTTTCCCCTTGAAATCTCCCTTCTTGGAATCCTTCTTCTTCTTCTTTCCCTCGGTATTCTTTTGTTAAGCATGGCCTTTGCCTTTTCCCAAAATTAGAGGAGCTTGCTTTAGTTTCTTTATCACTCGAAAGTCTACCAAGGCATCAATCACTACAAAAAAATAAGGCATTTTGCGACGTTTTTTAAACGTCACAAAATATCCAAAAACGTCGCAGAATGTATTCTGCGACGTTTAAAAAAACGTCACAAAAAACGTCGCGAAATGTGGTGTAGGCAAAAGGTTTCTGCGACGTTTTATGTAAAACGTCACGAAAAATATTGACATTCTACGACGTTTATAAAAACGTCACTAAAAGTTTAGACAATCCGCGACGTTTTTAAAACGTCGCAGAATGTAAAGGAATCCGTGACGTTTTTTTTAAAACGTCACGAAATGTCTTCCGCGACGTTTTTTTAAAACGTCACGAAATGTCTTCCGCGACGTTTTTTGAGACGTCGCAGAATGTCTTTCGCGACGTTATTATTATTATTATTAATTATTTTTCCCATTTAATAATTTTTAATTTAATTTTAATAATTTTTAATTTTAATTTTAATAATTTTTAATAATCATATTAATTTAATATTTTTTAATTTTAATAATTATTTTTAAAATACAATTTTTAAATCTTATTTGTTTAATAACTATTCAATATTATTTATGAATTTTATTTATTTAATAATTCTTCATTTTTTTTAGTATATCATTAATTTTAATAATTATTTATATATCACAAGAATTTCATACCTGAAGATTATGTATTATTTAATTGCAATTCGCAAACATATCATAATACACTAATTAATATCAAAATACACTAATTGCAATTTGTAAATATGTCATAATACACTAATTAATACACAAATTAATCTGAAGGTTCATCTATCATCTAACTACCAAGAGTCCTCTGTTGAAAGAACATCCATCAGACACTGTACAAGTTTGTAAGACATAAGATAAGGAAGAAATGTTATGGGTAATTTTGGGAAAAGAAGTAACAGTATATAAAATGCCAAGTGCTTGCAGTCGTGATTGAAGAAGAGATCCCTCTATGACAACTTCACTAAAGGATTTGATATTGTTTGAAACTTCTTCCTTAAATGAATTAGACTTCTAACTTTTCTTGTGCTTTTTTTGATTACTACAAGCTGACACTATGTCTTCACCAACAGCAGTTGCGGAGCTTTAAGTATATGACTAACCAAAACTGAAAACAAAGTATTAGGATTCCCAACAATAGTGGCCCCTTCAATCCATTCAGGCAGCTGTGGAGCTTCAAGTACATGACTAACTACAACTTCACTTGACAACTACAATCATAAGGCACATAACATACAAAAATAGTAAAGCAATCATATAAAATAAATCGTAAATTGTTGTGTTTAAATTTGTGCAATAACAAAATTCATTGCTATATTATTTGGATATGTTTATCTGATCTTAAACGTAGTTTATTCTATTTTTTCAAAAGTGATAAGAATGTGATTTTTTCTTTTTATTGGTCAGTCCATATTTCACTTTGCAAGTACTTTGATGTTAGTGAAAAGCTGGTCACTTTTGAAATTCTGTAGTGGACTCTAAGAGGCTAACAAAATGTTTAACTCCTAAGATCTCTGTTTTTTTTTTTTTTTTTTTCATTTTCTTTCCTCTGAAATGTTAAGTATATCCAATTACCTATAGCTTGGCTCCTGAGAAGCCTAATAGAAAACGAAACTTTTGTTAGCATTGTTATTCTGCATGAGTGCTTTGGTGATCCAGTTTGGAGTTAGTGATCATTCTCATAAATGATCAAGTACAGATTTTGTAACATCATCATAAAATAAGAAAAAGAATGGACATCATAGGAAGTTCTACTATGATGTGACCTAGAAATTCAGAGCAATTGAGCTAAATGTAGGTAATACCTCGTTACAAAATCTGTAAAAGCCCATCCACTAATCCAAGTTTATGACCATATATTCATTATGAATTTATAACTACTTTAAAAAGGCATGTACAGAAGAATTTAACCACTTACCTCAAAACCGAAGAACGTGAAGGTGAAGTACAATAACTTTATTCTCAAGCACCACTAACGTAGCCAAGAACAGTCACGAGGAGGAATTGGATAATGATATTAGAAAAAAGTAATGAAGTAAAGTTTGCAAGCTGAGAGTAGGAAACCAAAGAAACATAGATAGGTCACAGTAAAACAAAGATTGTAAATTGGTGCTTGAATACCAAATGTACAATACAAAAGAAGTAAATTGTCACATCAATTGCAGGCAGTGACTTTAACCTGGAATTTGTCTACAACCATGTGGCAAAGTCGTTGATAATAAACAGGCCCCATAAATATTTCACATGTAAGTTCGGTCCCATAAACCCCGCTATATAATACCTTAACTCCATGATAGTTGAATCCATGAGACTTCAGGATGTTGCCAAGTTCATCAACTAGTGACTCGGATTCTGAGTTGGTTTCTTCTCCTTTACTTTTCATGACTAAACCAGCAAATGGTGTTGCACTAACAAACTTCCCATTTAAACTCCCTCCCTAAGATAAAAATTATGCAAGAACACATTATTCTATTTCTGCACCTTCTTCAAAATATTGCTAATGAAAAACATGTTACTTGATAAACGAAGTGAACAATCAATAAGCACAAGCTGGAGTTGGGCTTAGAACTTCATATGTGAATTTGCACTGAGAATTTTGTTAGTGGATGCCAATAACTCACGATTAAACTCCTACTGAAGTAGGCCTTATATGTCAGAATGCAGTCCACCTCCATCATTACTAAAGAATTATAAAAGAGTAAGAAGGAATGAGTCTTATAATCCAAATAAGGAAGGGACTCTTGGTCCAGGAGCTTAGGTGCCTTCTCCCAAATGACGTATCTTTTGTAAACCTGAACCTCTTCGGATCTGTTATATTCACAGTAAAACATGAAAATTTTGTACACCCTTTTCCAACATAGGTACGTATATCGATAATCACATGTGATACACGACATATCCCACTAATAGGATAAAGATTTGGACTAGCCATGTAAGAACTGATACTCAATACTTCTTGTTTCCTTTTTCCAAGCCTTCCAGCCTCTCATCTAATCAATTCAACATGAAGAGGACATTACCTTCACATGTAATGTTAAGTTAATTAAGAGTAATTAAAATGGACTAATATATTACTAGATTATGAATACCTTTGCTCTGCCCAAAGCCATAGTGAGAACGCAATAAATGACGTGAGAAACTGCTAACACAAAGATAAAGATGTGGAGTTGATGAATACCATTTGACGACACAAGCAGGACTTTGTTCTACTAAGTTATTATCAAATATTAGCTTAAATTACCTTGTAAAAAAGTGTTCTTTCAAATGGAGAAATTAACTTAAATGGTTGTGGAATATATGAAAATAACGCACAAATGCAAACACATATTTATACAGCAGTCAACAAGTCAATAATAATGAGGAAATAACTTGCAAAAACTAGTATAAAAATCATTTATTGGAAAGCTAAGTATTGCTCTTTCACCTAAATAGGTGCAAGAGCAGTAAGACATAATTACCATTTTCTTTGTGTGTTCATCAGAATATTTTTATGCACCAGCCCAGCAAGAAATCTCCCATATATCATCATTACATATTCCTCCAAATTGGTGCTCGATTCTATGTTAAACTAGGACTGAAGAAATCGCGACGTTATCTAGAAATAAATTAATACATCGTTATTTATATATTCCTATTTTTGGGAAAAGTTGGTGGCAGAGTTCTGTTGAGGTAGAAAAGTTAAAAGATGACAATAAAATGGATCATATGGAAGAGTCTTACCTGTTCAGTGCATTTGTCACCTTTGACCAATCAATGTGAAACCTTTGATGCAGGGACCGAAAATCAACCAAAACTGGCTAATACTAGTAGCAGGTTGCATAAAAATTGATAATATGTAGGGAAAAAAACAACGCGATATCTTGAAAAACAATTTCTGTCTTTATTGGATCTCATGTTTCAAGAGGAAAATGAAAAGATACAATGGAATTTTAGGATTGAATCATGAGGACCAACATTAGCCTCCCGAAAACTTGGCCAAGAATGTTCATATTTGTAGAATTTTAAGAGAGATAAAAAGGTTTTCAGCAATTCCATGAATTCACATAGAATTGATGACATATACAAACATGAGAAATAAAAGAATATTAGAAAACGAAATCCTAAAAAGAAAAAAGAATCAACAAAATAGAAACCTAATTCTAGAACAAAAAAAAGCACAAAAAAATAACGAAAACTCACTTAAGGTTCTTGGTATTGAACTTTGATTTACCTCCTTTCATCGTGAATCCTACAAGTCAAACCGCAGATCAACTACAAAAACTCCAAAAACAAATCAAATAAAGAAAAAATCGATGTAAACCTATACAAAACCGAAAAGGAACTTATCGGTGCGATCAGGCAGAGTTGTGCTTCGGGTTTTAGAGAGAGAGAGATGAGAGGAATGGAAAAGAGTGGAGGGGATTATTTGTTAGGGACCGAAAGGCGGAGACAAAGAAGAAACCTGTTGGGACCTGATCTGAAGACCGGATCCCAACCGAAAAATGTAACACGAATACAGAAAAGATCGAAGACCAATAGCAAGCGAATACTCGAATCGGAATACGAAGAACAAATGGGATAATCGAAGAAAAGAACGAAGGCAAAACGAAAGCGAATCGAATAAGCGAATTGGAAATCGAAAGAACGGAACATAAGGGGAAATCAAAACGGATACGTATCAAATCAAACCAAACAAACGAAGTCATTGAAATGCATCATATCCGACATCCGAGAACAATTATCGAAGAAAAAAAACGATCGCGTTGGGAACCTAGACTATTTTGAATTCCGGTATAAATTTTTTTCTTTTTCTTATATTCATCTTTATTCAAACTAATGCAAATCAAATACAATTCATTCCCACTTTTGGAAATTTATCCTCATACAAACTTAATACTTGATCATATTCTTATATATCCATATAAATCCCAAATTTCTTTTTCAATCTCATACAAAGTTTCTATCCGTCAAACACGAATCAGAAGAATCTAATTAATCACAATATTATTTCTTTACTCAATCAGTTTACAAAAATTCGGTAGCATAATGGCTACATTCTTACTAACCTAAACCTGCAAAGTGTTCAAAATACACTTCTAAAACAAATCTCAATCAATCATGCAATCATCAAATCCATCGGACCCTCCGTCTGGGATCTCAGCAGAAACAAACGCAATCTTAGTTCTAAACACTTCAATCATTCTCATACATAACCATAACCCATCATCATACACGAACTTTGAACCTCAACTCAACATATAAATCCATAATTTACTTACATCATCCAATTTCATAATCATACATAATTTACTTACATCATCCAATTCGGGGCACTACATCAAAAGTTATGCTCAAAATATTTCAGATATGTTTATGTTCTAACACATTTTCCAGCACGTTATTTCCATCCAGAAATTGACATTCTTAAACACAAAATTAAAACTCTATGTCTGCATAACAATTGTAGCCTGATGTCTCTAGTTTAATCCAAAACACGAATCACCTCATTTAGATTACCAGATCAAATGTTATGCCCAAAATACTAGCAGATGTTCTTAATCCAAAACTGTACACTAATCCGAAATTCAATTCAGAAATTGAAAGCCTTAGGGGCAAAATGGAAGTTTACCTTCTTCATATGACTTGTAGCCCCATGTATTAATTTTATTTTTCCTCAAGAATCACTTCAATCGGATCACTACAGATCCCGAATTTCTCAAAATATTGAACTATGTTTGGAAAATTTCCCGACTCACTTTGATTAATTTAATCAAGCTCAATTTAATCTCAAAAATTCACAAATTTCAAATAAAAATGAAATTCATTGTCTTAGGAATTCAACACTTCGAAAACCAAGTCAATCAGAAGTTGGACGGAAAAGATATGAGCTAAAGATTGAAGAGGGGTCATATTTCCTATAATCTGGAAATAATAATTAAAAAATAAAAAAATAAAAAATAAATATTATATATTATATATTAATCTTCATACAAGAGCCCTCCTCGCTAGGGCGATACGTCGCCCTAGCGAGAGAGCTTCCGAATTTTTTTTCAAATATATATATATATAATTATTCACATAATTACATATATATATTCGAATTTTTCAAAAATCGTAGCTCTTGATTTCGAATTCTAAATTTGACAAATTTGGTCTATATGGA